>AZYM01000321.1:0-134318 GCA_000611715.1 Scolecobasidium constrictum UM 578 | reverse complement strand
GGAAGTTACTCCTCGGGGGAGACAGTACTACAGAGAGTGCGCTCCTCAATGGGAGTAGTCCCCGATGGGAGTTGTCCCCTGGGGTGTCCCCGATGCCCTGGGGAGCAGTCTTCCCTGTACTCCCTCAGGGAACAGAGTGCTCCCTCAGGGGACAGCAGGCCACAGCTCCCACAAGGGACAGCAGGAGAGCTCTCCCCTAGGGAGCACTGTCCTGCCTGCTCTCCCCCGGGGAGCACTCTTCCCGGGAGCTCTCCCCCAGGGTGCACTCTCCTGCTCTCCCCTAGGCTCTGCTCTCCCCTAGGGAGAGTGCTCTGCTCTCCCCTAGGGAGCTCTCCCCCAGGGAGCACTCTCCCCTGCTCTCCCCTATGGAGCTCTCCCCTAGGGAGCACTCTCCCCTGCTCTCCCCTAGGGAGCTCTCCCCCAGGGAGCACTCTTCCCGGGACTGCTCTCCCCCGGGGAGCACTCTTCCCGGGAACTCTCCCCCAGGGAGCACTCTCCCCTGCTCTCCCCTATGGAGCTCTCCCCCAGGGAGCACTCTTCCCGGGACTGCTCTCCCCCGGGGAGCACTCTTCCCGGGAACTCTCCCCCAGGGAGCACTCTCCCCGGTTGTGACCCCAGGAGATGCACCTGATTAACGATAAATGTTCAACATCCTCATACAATTCGCTTGTGGGAAATCTTGTGGTGGTTCTAACGTGGACCCTACACGTTTTGATTGGCTCATATCGAGGGTGCGCTACCTTTGATATGAGCCAATCAAAGCTGTCTAGTTGGTCCTCAAGGTCTTTCTCGACGTTGGAAGCCAGATCGTATTCAAAGCACCCGGCAATTCTCTTTTCCTTGATTCGCATTCTGCCAAAGATAGTTCGCACTCCATTTGGGACACAAAAGCATTTGGAGCGCCACACCCTTTCCCACGATTCTCTAGTCGAGCCACTTGCAACAGAAGAGAGTGTTGAGCCTCTAGGTCGCCTTGGGCTTCATACGAATCAATCGTGGTGGTCTTTCTGTACCTAGCTTGAGGTTCTTTGTCTTTGAGGTATACCTGAGATGTCGTTTTTGTCGCTGTACCATCCGCTGTTGTGCGGTATGTTGGTTTTTCCTGCTCACGTCGTGGTCGTACCCGAATCTGTCTGTACTTTCGGAATTCAGCCATGGATATGCTTGGCTGCCACCCTGCAACCATCATAACCAAATTTTCGATTTTGATGGTGTGTGTATAGAATTGAGCTTCATGATGATCGAAGGAAGGGCAGCTTCCACTTATAGCAGATCCGAAGCCTTTCTAGAATCAAGAAAGTAAGTCTTCTATTGCCTACATCCTGACTCAAGATCTTGATCATACGCCTCCAGTGCCTTGATCACATCCCAATCTGGTATGTCAAACGTGCTCGTTTGGCCAGCCAAGATGCGTTCGGATAATGGATCCAACATCTTACATAGTCGCAACCCTTCTGGATATGAGGACTCGATGTAGATCAAGAGGGTTTCGAGCATGCTCTCAGTGAAGCGATTATCGTATCTGAACCTCTGGTAAGCATGAGAACTGGGCAGTCAGAGTCAGAGATCTTACGTTAGTGCAGCAAGAGTCGAACTGCAAATTATAAGCAGACCCGAACCGAGATTATTTCTCAAGATCGACCACCTCCTACCGATCCTTTTGTGTTCTTTAAGTGAGTTACGACATTCTCTAAATGTAGTAAGGTTGGATATGCGATCATGGGGGAACATCTGTTCGGTCAGTGTATCCAACGCAATACTCGCAATAGAACGACCCCTTGAGCGCCGCGCTAACATGTCTGGGCTACTGCATGCCTGTTCAATCAGCTGTTCTGCGTAATGATATAGGAGTAGCCTCGCGAAGCGTAGACGTAGAATGTCGACTTCCGATCGTGCTCTGAGAACTTCCGCACAGCGAAAGCTTCGAAAAGCAGCATGAGCGAGCTTTCCATTAAACATCGGACGAGGACTTTCTCCAATGCCCCAAAAATCGGCCAGTATCGGGTTTAGGCGAAGTGTTATGAAGTCTGATGCATCAACCCGAATGAAGGAATTACCGGCCCTGATGACCTCGACCAGATCAGCTTGTAATGGCACCTCTTCCATTCGACCTTGACAAAGCGTCTTGAGCGCTTCGGCGGAAACGCACAGCTGTCGCCACAAACCAGGCTTTGAACTAGCCGGGTGTTCAACACTGGGTGTGTTCTGGCTTAGTCCCGGTCGGTGTTGAACAACAGATGAGTAATCACGTTGAGTACCGATTCGATTGGCTGTAGTGTCCGATGCATGTGGAATGTCTACAACGTGGATGACACTTGGTTGTGGACTCCTCGTGTTCTGTGCAACCTGCGCACTTCTTGTCATCACCATATTACTTGATGAAGAATCGATGTCCTGATCCACGGCCGTAACGATACTGAGAGCTCAGAATTATTGACTGCTTTCTCTGCACTATGTCAGTGAACTCCCATACCTACTTGAGTGGCTTGATTCTGAGGCTGCTAAGAGATCTTGACTCAGTGGGGCAGTCTCAGCAGCAGGCTCAATGGCATCTGGAGTGCGAAGGTCTTCCCTTCCGATGCTACGCGCAAGAGCGTTCTTACCACTTCTCGCGATGTTGTTTGCTCGATTCCGAGCAATACGATGCTTTCGAACCAACTTTGTGGGCTTAAATGCGTCAGCATTGCCGCCCTTCGTAGATTGCAACACATTCACGGGACTGGGCATGCGAAACTGGACTCCTGCGCTGATCATGGAAGGTGGTCCATCTATACTCGCTGGGTCCAGTGATATAAGATCTAACGAGTATCAGTTGAGTTCACCTCAGTGGAGGGACTGTTACCGCTATGGTGAGTAGAGCTGTCCGCTAACCCATCCATCAAGACCTCGTGGGGAAAGAGGCGGTGTCGAGCCTGGTCCATCTCGTCTTCAGAAATTGAAGCAAGAAATGATAGAAACGCCTTGCCATTAGACCAAAACTTCAGCCAATGAAGTCAGAATATGTATGTAAGATAAGAAAGCATCAAGGGTTATAACCTCTTCTTGACCTGAGCGGATGCAGGGCAGGTATGATAAGGACTCTGCGCCAATATTACGCTAGAACACTGTTAACGAGAACGAATATAATTCGGCCGTTTGTCACTTTCCAATAGAATAGAGCGCATCACGCGTTGCTGTAGTGCTCAATGTGGAAGCCTTTACGACGATTAGGATCTGTAAACGATACTTGTGAGGTAAATCGCGGTACGGAAGATGCGTGGCGCTTTATCATCTAACATCGGTCCCGGTACAACGAGCCGCCCGGTGTGGCGAGCCACATCCCTAGGTACTTCATCTCGGAAGCATTCGCAAAGTCGGATTTGCATTTCTATCGTCTTTTCCTCTATCAAATAATTTAGCTTAGCAACCTTGGACCATCGGCACGCCTCCGATTTTGTAAATTACACTTACCTCCTCGCTGTCGTCCCTAGTCTATCGATAGTACCCTTTACACAAGATCTTGGAAAGCGTCCGTCACAGATCTACCACTGGGTTCTTGTCACTTTTACTTACTACATGTGATAGAATATCGATCTCGAAAATCTATCATGAGGCTGAAAAGCTCTTATCAGCCTTGTAGCGACTGGCGCAGGACGATTCATGCAATATTGCCACCCCGATTGGTACTTCCCAATCAAGGCTTGCAGGCCCGAAACAGCCCCGCTTCTGCAAGACCAATAGAAGATTAGGAAGATTACTTACATAATACAGCTGACTTAAACCTTATACTGAGGGACTCTGTGGCTGTGCTAGGCCTAAATTTAGCTCCCCTGATCTGCAAAAAGTACCACCCTCCAAACAAAGTCTCAATTGTTGCAGCGAAGGTGGTCTGTAAAGCAGGGTAGGGAGGTCAGGAGAGGTGACAATGAGCATGGTTAAAATATATCAAATTCATTGAGTTTCTAAACACAGCAACCGGTCTAAAGCGAGGAAATAGATGCCCACGTCCACACATCTTACTATATCAGATCATTCGCGCAACTGGTGCAATCCGTTGTTCCTCGCTCAACCAGTCCATTTGAGGGACCACAAGATCCAGCACCTCACCCATCCGCGGTGACTTTGCGCGCGGTTCAGACGCATCTGCTGCTTCTGAATGTGCCTTTCGCTTCCGCCCACGCGTACTCTTGCTTGCGGCTTTCTCGGCCTCTCTCTGAGCCTCTTTCGCAGCTTTCTTCGCTGCTTGCTCAGCCTTTTTAGCTTCCATTTGGGCCTTCTTATCTTCTCTTTCAGCTTTCTTGGCCGCTTTTGCCTCCTGTTTAGCAGCAAGCTCTTTCCTTGTATTTTCTATGTCTTGCCAGAGCATGACCTTTGCCTTCCCTACTACCTCGGACCCGGTTGACCTGCGGACTTTGCTCTCGTTGTTGATTTCAGCTAGAAATCGATTCGGTACTCCCTTTGTCGGACAATGCATAATACCATCCAGGAGTCTCATGCGTCGACCATTTTGCTCTGTGAGTTGATGCGGGCCAAATTATCATGGGATTTAGATACCTACCATCGGCGCTCACGCATTCGATAGCTGTGATGTTCGTGCGTTTGATACGCGCGCCTCTTTGACCTCGCTTGTTATTCTTGCCGACAACGACTTTGACGCTCTTCGGCATCGAAAGGAGGGTGCCAGTCTCATCGTAGTTCCACACATTGCATGGAAGGATGTCTGGACGCTCCAGCACCGGTCCTATCACCTCGAACCAGTGTGCAGACTTGTCATAGATGTCAAACCGTCTCCAGTCTAGTGGTTGCTGTTTGCTCACGTCAAGTTCCGGGCGGCGTTTATAAAAGGCCTGCGGCCAGCCTTTGTAAGGCGGATCACTTGGCCTATCGTCTGGATCTTCTCGCTGGCAGGCTAGGTTAAAGGCTATTGAGCGTATGTATCCTACTCGAACTGAGCGTCCAAGAGCATCTTGATGTGCTAGGAACTTGGCAAGGGCATTCTCTTCCCATGGATAGAGGTAACGCTTGCCTTCATTCGCTTCTTGCTTGGATGGTCGACCAGCGGCACGATGTTGGAGGGTAGTGCGACGGACGTCATTGTCGATTGCTTGCTTACGTAGCGAATCAGGGAATTTTTGTGCCAGTACCCAACTGGCTTTGTCCATGTTAGCTTACTGCGGTGGTGGTGGTGTTGTTGTTGTGGGAAGGCGAGGAGACATGAATCGAGCGTGAAGAACTGAGGTGGGACTGCGTTTGACCCTGTCAGAGGGCCAGTTTTCGGGCCCCTCTATTTTTAGCTGCTCGCGAAGCTTGACTTTGTATGACATTGCGGTATGGCAGTCAAAGGCAACCTTCTGAGGATTTGCAGGAATTCGACATGGGAGATTTTGAAGCTTGAGGGTGATTATGCAAAGAATATGCAATCGGGATGGGCAGCAAGGAACGCGGGGTCGTTGCCCTGCAGAGAAGACAGGTGCCCGGGCCGGTCGCAAGGTTCCTAAGCGGTACTACAATTTGCCCAGTCAGATATTACGTAATCCTCTCGCTTGGTGAATGTCACAGCCTAAGGTCTTGAAGCCTCAGGCAACAGCTGCGTGAAGACATGACTGAAGAGCTTTACACCCCTAGAACCAGCACCACACTCTGCGGTGAAGAGGTTAGGACTGTGCGTTTTCAAGTTGCATTGAATGCGCTTTAAAAAGATGGAGCACGCTACTCTTGTATGTGCAAGAGAAGGCCATAGCTGCGACACGAGTGAGAACGACCAACTCGCGATCGGGCACGCCAACGGACACGGACATGAGCATCGACAAGCTGGTACTGACATCGCGAACGCACACGACGATCCTGACCGTATCACTGCCGCTGGAGGGTGCTGCGGAGGCCCGTCCAACGTAGCAGCAACTACATCCTGCTGCGCAGACGACGGACAGGTTGCTCAGGCGGGCGGCGTAGGACACAAAGAAAAGCAGAAAGGAAACGAGCACGGGAGTGGTTGCTGCGATGGCACGGCCAGCAATTCCGCTATTCAAAAGCCTGCACAGACGCCCTGTGACGGTTGCTGCGATAAGAACAAGCCTGAGTGCTGCGATGGTTAGCTCAACTGCGCATAAGTTACATTATAGTAAAACTAACTTATCAGACTCTTGCGTTGAATGGCTCGCCGAACGCGAATGTGAGAAGGACTTGAGTGAGATCTACGACCTTTACACATGCAGTGTTCCGCCTATTCTGATATGATGTAGACTGCAAGAAACGCCGTCCCAAGATCCATACTTCTGGGTCCTCCCGCTCCGATGACTGCTGTCCGAATGGCATCAGCGCTCGCCAGTTCTATCGCAACTTGTTGAAGAGCTTGGGTTGTCTTTGCCGCACCGCCAAAAGCCGCGGTGAGCCTGCCTGCTGTAGCTCATCCCGTCGCTCTTTTATGGCCAGGGCGAGCCCCGTGAAGTCAGCCGTTGGCAAGCAGACTGCTTTCGAAACGGCCGGCCGCGGGACAACGCGCAATCGCAAGGTAGAATGTGCCACCAAAGACCACGACCATCGGGACGGTTGCTACGAGGATGACAAGGCGACTATGGAGAAGCTCGTCTCCACGAGAAGCGAGCCCTTATCGCCAGACCTCGAAAAGGGTAATCCTGAGATCAGCCATGTGGTCTTGAGCGTTTCTGGCATGACTTGCTCAGGCTGTGAATTCAAGCTTCGACGCTCCTTGTCTACCGTCAAGACTTTGCACAATTTGAAAACCAGTGTTGTGCTCTGTCGCGCCGAGTTCGATCTGGACCTCCGTACTGTGTCTGTGGCTGCCGTTATCCACCAGATCGAACGCATGACAGAGTTCAAGTTGGAAGAACTCAGACAGGAAGGTGCTGAAATCGAAGTGTGCTCTGCGGATGTTAAGACATTCGTTCGCCAGCGCCTGCCAAAAGGTGTTCTCGCGCTTGACGTTCTGGACAAGACCACCGTCAAGATCTGCTTTGATCCTGGTGTCATCGGGTCTCGCGATCTTGTCGAACACGGCTTCGATGAGCCACTCGGCTTGGCTCCCGTCAAAACGGATGCAGGCCTTGCTGCTGGTGGGAAGCATGTCCGCAACACCGGCCTCATGACGCTGCTTTCTACGTGTCTCACTATTCCCGTGATCGTCCTCGCCTGGGCACCCATTCCTGAGCGTCCGATTGTCTACGGATGTATCTCTGTCGTCCTGGCAACGCTGGTTCAATTCGTCGTGGCTGGACCATTCTATCCAGCCGCGCTGAAGAGCCTCATATTCTCACGTCTGATCGAAATGGACCTTCTGATTGTAATTAGTACCAGCGCCGCATACATCTTCTCTGTGGTTGCGTTCGGGCATATGGTCGCTGGTAACCCGTTATCCACTGGAGAGTTCTTCGAGACCAGCACGCTGCTCGTGACTCTCATCATGGTTGGAAGATGGGTCAGTGCACTGGCTCGCCACAAAGCTGTCGAGTCTGTTTCCGTGCGTTCTCTGCAAACTCCCACTGCCGTTATTGTCGACGCGCAAACCTCCACACAGCGAGAAATCGATGCCAGACTCCTCCAGTACGGCGATTTGTTCCGAGTTGCTCCAGAAAGTCGTGTGCCCACTGATGGTACTGTTCAAGCTGGCGAGTCCGAGATCGACGAGTCTATGGTGACGGGCGAGGCTCTTCCTGTGACGAAGAAGCCCGGCTCCACCGTCATTGCGGGATCCATAAACGGCTCTGGTGTCCTCACCGTGCGGCTCACTCGACTCCCTAGCGACAACACCATCAGCGCCATCGCCAACATGGTAGATGAGGCGAAGCTGACGAAGCCGAAGATACAAGATGTCGCAGATAAGGTTGCTGGTGTCTTTGTCCCTATTGCCATCGCAATGGGTCTCATCGTATTTCTGATCTGGATCCCAATCGGGCTACGGGTTCGACATTATGGTAGTTCCGAAGCAGTCATAAATGCATTGACGTACGGAATCACTGTCATCATTGTCTCCTGCCCCTGCGCAATTGGCCTTGCTGTTCCGATGGTCATCATGATCGCAAGCGGAGTGGCTGCGAAGCACGGATGCATCTTTAGGGCAGGGACAACAATTGAAGTGGCCAAGAAAACATCTCATGTCGTGTTCGACAAGACTGGTACCTTGACACAGGGCAAACTGACAGTTGCGAAGAGCATCTACTTCGCTGGTCAGGACACTGCGGGCGCCGCACTTGCGTTGCTGTCGGACATTAAGCATCCCGTTGCTATCGCCGTTCGGAAGCATCTTGAAGAGCTAACTTCGATTCGGGAGACAGCACTGAATGTAACTGCCCTTCCTAGTAAGGGAGTTGAAGGTTACGTGAATGGCAAGCTTATCAGAGCCGGCAATTCTCGCTGGCTCGAACTAGGCAATCATCCAGATGTACAAAGCTATCTCGCACAAGGGTACACTACATTTTGCGTCACCCAGGATGATCGTTTTATGGCTCTTTTCGGTCTCGAAGACGCGCTTCGCCCTGATACTGCCAGTACCGTTACTGAACTTCTGTCCCGTGGCATCGACGTCTCGATCGTCAGTGGCGATGACGAAGGTCCTGTCGCTACTCTGGCCCGTCAGCTCAATGTCACCAAATACAAGTCTCGCTGCACGCCTGCAAACAAGCAGCAATTCATGCTCGACATCAATCCACATGGGAAAGCTACCACTATCTTCTGCGGTGACGGTACAAACGACGCTGTCGCCCTCGCGCAAGCAACCATCGGCATCCACATGAATGAAGGCACAGACGTTGCGCAAAGCGCCGCAGATGTGATTCTCGCACGAAGCTCTCTCTCCGATATCCTCACGCTGATCGACCTGTCTAAGGCATCTATGCGCAGGATAATTTTCAACTTCGGATGGGCTTTCACCTACAACACGTTCGCAATCTTGTTGGCTTCGGGCGCTCTGGTCAATGCAAGAATTCCACCACAGTATGCGGGCCTGGGTGAACTGGTCTCTGTACTGCCTGTTATTGCTATTGCAATGCAGTTGAGGTGGGCAAAGTTCCAGAAGTTCGGTATTGCGAGCGAGCAGTAACGTTAACTGGATGTGTCGAGTGCGAGCGTTGCTGTAGCGTCGATTGACCCCATGAGGCCTCCGCGCAGTACATGCGAATTGAGGAGATTTGCTCTTCCAAAGCCGATCATTGATTTCTTTGTGTTATTCGTCGGCGTGTCAGTACGCTTGTTGCTGGTTTCTATTGTGCACAATCCATGTTTGAACTTGATCTTGCTTGTCGCTCAAACACTGATGTCATTCTTTACAATGCAGCATCTGGGCCCTGAAATTCAGTTTCTCCGCAATTAAAGATCTAGTATATCAAATCTATCCATCATATCTTCGTTCCTCAACGCTTCTAAAGCAAGCCGCGTGCGAGTTGCGCTTCCTGTATACCGTCTCAAGGCCCTGCTTGCCAATCACCGGGTCGATGCGCGCTGTATCACGTGACATCACCGGAAAACTCTAAAGCTGCGCCACATCCTATTCGAGTTACCGAGGCAGTGCGATTAGAGTGATTCCGCCAAACGAGACGAATTTAAGTTATATGCTTGGCTAAACAGTTATACGCGGGGTGTATCACGCTAAACTTCCCTACCTCTTATCTCCACACCCATGCTATCACATTATCCTATGGTCGCAACATCTTGGGAGTCTAGAATAAGGATACTCTGAATTATGGTTTATGGTGCCATATTTTATAATCTGAACAGATGTCCTCAATCGCCACAATGCCAGGGTCGGCTTGTGATGCGGGCATGGACGACGCCATTGAATTGATCAGCAGGCACATCGCCGTGCGATTGAGCTTGTTATGAATTAGTGCTTAGTAAAGGACAATGGTTTTAGAATATGAATAAAGCAAAGAAAAAATCAATTCATCTACGAAACAGGTGTCTGCGAGAGTTTCGGAGTTAATTGTGGCTCGCAACACCGGGCGGCTCGTTGTACCGGGACAGATGTTAGACCTATCTTTGCTGAGTACCATTGCCTCACTTTCATACAGCTCCAATATATGGAAATGGCTCAAGATGGGCCTCTCATAGCGATCAAAAAGGTTCACATTCCAAAAATTTCGTTACTGCAGCCAAGTCGACTCTTGAAGCCCTTGCCTGCGCGGATCTCAGAAAGTCTGTTTTACGTCTGTGAAAAATTGGCAGCTAGCTTGACAAGAAGTGAGAGTCGTGGATTTTTCTCCTAGCTACAGCAATGTTGCGCCAAACAGATTCCATACATATCCTCCCCTACACCAGCAGTTACTGACACCAGTATTGTCGGCCACACGTGCATCCAGTACCGCTAGCACTATCTAGCGGCTCTCCTGAAAAGGATTCCTGGAGCCTAGCGCTTATCCTTACGGCGGACGGCGCCTCGTGCAAGCTTGAAGTTCGCGCATGCGATACGACTCTGGTTGGCAGAGTGTATCACAAAGCTTTTGTCTCCCATGAATGCTGGAGTGCCTGGTATCAGAGAGATATAGTCATCATTATAGCTTTCAGCGAATCCAGCGAGCTGAGAAATACTCCCATGCTTGCCGCTGAGATCCCCGACCTCGCATGAACCTGGATTCGACCTATCACAGGCAGGTTGCTGTCCACGGTTGTACGGATCAAGGTGTGCTCCTGCTGCGGTACAATTTCCATCATCAGGTACTGGAAGCCGGTGTACATGGTACGCTAGTCATCTCAGTACTGTAACACAATTGCGTCGCAGGCTTAAAACCTACTGTAGCTGCCCATGTCAGATACTCTATCGCTGTTGATACGGACGCTGAATAAGACGCCCCTCCCGTTCAACGGACTCTCAGCAACAATATCTGCCACGACACCTTTCTCGTTGATCCTGGCCACATATTGCGCTCCGCTAGGATTGCCTTCAACAACTGGGGCATCAGTCTCGGCGGCCTTGGACACCGCGAAAAGCCCAAGGCTGACACAAGAAAAAAAATTGAAGTACCAGTACATAATGAAGCGTTGATGAAGATAAGTTCGAGGATCAAATGAGCATATCTGCGCAACGTTGCTGCAGCTCCCTTTTATAGTGAATGCTCATCAACCCATGATGATTGTGCATTTAGATAAGCTGAGACATCAAACGTATCAACCCGTGTAGCCAAAAGCCGTTCGGACCAAAGCGATTTGTTTTGCGGAAGCTTGCCAATCGCTGGCTCAGCCTGAGTACAGCTATGCGATTGCCTTAGCAGAGACTTTACTCAAACGCACAGCATATAGAGGTAGAGGCGAACATGTTACAAACGTGAGGCTTACTCATTCGAAGCTTCTGCAAAATTTTGTATATTCATTCCATAACCGTCATACCCAATGCCTTTGGTAGAGTGTGCTACTTAACTTGCTGGTTTGCCAAAACACTAGAATCAATCCCATTTTGAGGGCCCGCGGCACCTACCTGTTTGGGAGAAAGCACTGGCCACGAGTCGGGCGTAAGGTCCGTCGTGCGAATAGTATAATCGCGCCCATTTAGCTCTGACCAAGTCCATGGTAGTGCACAAGTCGACAGGATTAAGATCAGGACTGTTACCACGGCGCGGAAGACTGCCAGCTTCCAACTGTGAGTAAGCCTTGACCTGTAAGTTATAAGGCAAACATGAGCAGGAACCTAGATCTGCAATTGTTGGGGAGGATGCAGCACCCGCGACTGACTCCTGCGCGCGCGAGGTGTGCACGATTAAGTCCCACTCGCAACACTGATATTCATTGAACTGTTATTGATTCACGACTACATCGTAATGCTACCTGGCCTTCTCAGTCAAGTTGTCCTAGTATCCGTAGAATGGCGGACTCGGTCGCAAATGGCGATGCTTCCGATCAAAATCTCAGTCAGCATATACTCACATTGTCCATCAAAGTCTGATCTCGGCAATACCTCAATTGTACGGACATTGTCGTTCGCATTCCCACTTCTGGTAGCGGCAATCGCCAAGGAAGGCTCGACAAGGTATGACCACCTCAATCAAGCAGCGATTGAGGCAATCGGCACGCTATGGAGTTATGAGGCCCCAAATTCTGATCCATGCAGCTCGGACTTACGATTTGTGTAATGTTATGCACCAGTTCGTTCAGTCGCTCGAGGTCCTGCCTCTTGTACAGATCAGCCCAGATTGGAGATTCGCTGGGCGAGATAGGAGCAGAAGTTGCGAAATGTAGTAGAGTTGCCAGTGCGGCCAGGATATGTGTGGAGTACATTTTCCAAATGATGACAGGTTGGCGATGAAGATGAATGATGGGGGAAACCCTACACTCTAAATAGTCATGGGTAACGTCCGTCCCTGCGCGGCGAGACACCCCCGCAACGAGACAGATGCTGGGGTACCTTGACATCAAAACATCATCTCTCCGCAAGCATAGCAGAAGTTAAGAGATAGGTGTATTCATACAATGAAGCAGCTGATGATCGACTATACTTACTATACGCATACTAAATTTACCTCGGCGCTGTCGCCTGCTCGCTGGTCCAAAAAGAAGCTTCATTGTGTGGCAAAATCGAGTATTGCTGCTATGCTTCGATAAGAGAGCTCAATTGCCAGCCAAATTTGCCTATCACAATGGTATATATCATGAGAATATCGATAAGAATCTACAAGGTTTGTAGATGCGCGTATATGGTGTGATGTGCTATTTCATGCAGTAGTTACTACCCTGGTCAGGTACTTCGCTCGTCATACTTGCCCTTTTGAGCTAGCCCAGTATGGCTGATGCAGCTGCTAAGCCGTGGCGTGTGATTACCGTTTCTTGACCCGTGTTTGTTTCTGTTTCCTTTCAAAGTCAGGGCTAACTGATACTATTAGAAAAGCGCAATCAACTCTTTTCTGCAGACAGAACCGCGCGTTCTAGCACCTGTCCATACCTGGCGCCTGTCCATACCTAGCTGCCGCGCCGGTGCGACGCCTATTTCAACGTCATCAAGCTACAATGTCACATGATCGAGTAGCAGGCCATCAACTGATTCTTTTATTATTTGAACGATTCTGTAGCTTACTCTAAAGTTGAGCAAAACTTCTGGTCAAATACTACTATGATGTCTTTCAAAGCTGTTGCTACTACGCACGTGTGCAGTGGCTTGGTGCGCAAACTTCAAAGATCTACGCCCGTAAAAATTCTAGCGATGATCGTATGACCAAGAGGAGCAACAAGCTGATTATGGACTGACATTGGTTCGTTTATTTGAATCAATCCTCGCTTAGACACAAAGCTTGCGAGCATCCTTGTCTCATTCCGGCCCCCAAAAAAAATGTCTCGCAGGCGAAAGTAAACAGATTGAATCTGCCGCACAGTCTAATCTCTGCGCATCCACGATTGTCTAGTCACATTATAACGGTTCACCATGTTATGGTTACACACCCGTCGCGATGCCGTGGGACGGAGAGTCAGCGCATTATGGAAGGAAGTCGACATGCTGGCCAATGACACCTTTTGGGCAGAATTTCTTGCTCTCCACGCCGGTTCTGGCTGCCTTATCGCCATAGGCATTATACTCTTCCACTATCATCATGTGGAAGTGTTCAAGTGGCATGGGCTAACGCTCAATGCTATCGTTTCCACACTGTCAACGGCATGCAGAGGCTGGCTGCTGTACGCGGTTGCCGAGGCGATGAGTCAATTCAAGTGGATTGAGTCGAGCAGTGCAAAGCATCAGCTTAAACTATTTGAAGCTATTGATAGTGCCAGTCGTGGTCCACTTGGCTGTGTCAAGCTGATATGGGGTAACCGAGGGTCAGACTCCGCTTCTTAATGTGCCGTTGCGAGCAGTCCACTGACGAAGTATACCAGATGGCGCTTGCTGCTAGGCTCTTCAATTATTATCGCTGCACTAGCTATGGAACCCTTTGTTCAGCAGATCATGCGGATCGATACAAAGATCCTGTACAGCATCTCCAATTTGGCATCCATTCCTGCTGCGAAACGATATGATCAAGCTCGTGAGTTCTGATTATCACCCACCATAGCCATGCCACCGTTAATGTAAAGAATAAGAATCAACCGGTGTCCCTGACCAAACAATGTTTCGTCAAGCCAACTTCGGATACTTGAGCCCTTTAGCGTTAACAACGCAACAATTGCGCTTCAGTTGCCCGACAGGGAATTGTACGTGGCCAAAGTACCACTCGCTAGCAGTTTGCAGCGAGTGTGTTGACGTGCAGGACGAACTGGTCCCCCAGCGAGATGATGCAGGTGAAGAGAATCAACCCGTAACGGTGTTCTCTCTGCCTAATGGTCATTTCCATGACGAGAGTTATCAACAGATGACAATCCGTGCGACTGCAACGGAGCGAAGAAGCATAAGATTCAAGCAGGACAATCTGCTGTTGTGGACCGCATCGATCATCAACATTACCAAGCCAGCGTTCCGAGCCAGTGAGTTGACCACAGAACACATTACCGCGATGGAATGCGTGCTTCGATTGTGCGTCAACTCGTACACTTCTGAAGCTACGAATGGTGTCCTCAATGAAGTCATCGAACCTGTGCGCTCCGCGACACGGGTACCAGAATCATGGGCCCCTTTACCTGGTGGGAGTCCTGGCGGGAATTTGTCGACAAGTGATCCACTAGAGAGTCTTCTAGAACCCCCGAATTACATCCCTAGAAGCGACGTTCAGCTTGAAGGTGGATTTAATGTTTCGGATGCAGCTATTGGCGCAATGCATGGTTTCTTGGGCCAATTAATGCAAGATCAAAGCGGAACAGAACCAATGAGCACCCGGAATTATACTGGAAGCGTACGCTCATACAGAAACACCATGTTCGAGCCTGCTACGATCAGATACATCTACTACAGTACCGATCTCGGTGCGCTATTCGAATCTCTGGCAACAGGCATGACCAACGCTTTGCGTGAGAGTGCCGATAACAGCAGCGAAACCATGATCAAAGGCAGCATTGGTAATACTGTAGCAGTTTATTCCATTGAGTGGCCTTGGTTCTCTCTGCCCCTCGGCTTAGTCGTGCTTGCCTACATTTTTGTCGCGCTTGGACGACATGAGAGCAAGATGCGGTCTATACCGGTGTGGAAGTCGTGTCAGCTTGCAGTTCTACAAGGTGGTGCGGACATGGCGGAAGAGCTGCCAGGCCATGCCGACGTTACAACCACTACGGATCTTCATACCACTCTGCAAAACTTGCACATTCAGCTGGTCAAGCAGGCAACTTCAGCCATGAGCCAGGGTACAAACATAGTGGATGAGATGAATGGGAAAGCGCTTCCTGGGGCCGATGTTGAATTGAGGCTCGAGCAAAGAGCAGGCGAGGAATGTTCCGCTTCGCTCACAGGAGAGGAGACAAGCGCGAGGGAGGCGGCAGCACTAATTTCCGGAGTTACTCCTCTTTAGCTGCTTCGAGTGTTGATCAGCATGAGCACCAACCTGTGGGCGATTTGCTAACTGGTCTCATTTTCTCAATAACAGCGACAACTCAGATCAACAACAGTACTATCTTCTCGAACTAGGTGCGAACTGCTTCTATGACCCAAAGTTGTCGAAGTGTGAGACTATTCCTGCCGCATTGTTCACGACACTAGCACTGTACATCCGCTAAGCAGGACGCTCTGACCTTCTGTAATGGCATTCTGAACTTGGGATATGTGAGTTCCGATGCCTCCATCACCGCTTCTTGCTTCGAAGGTCGAGGTACCAAGATGATTGTCAATTCTGGTGCATCCAAGGCCAGCCGTACCGATGTGTAGAAACAGTCCGGCGGCAAGGTCTGAAAATGGTCCCTCTGTCAGGGTCTGGCGTGGTCCCGTCGCGCGCTGCGTCTTTTGTTCCTTCCCTTTCTTTCCTCTTTGATCTTCCGTTAAAATCACCACGGAATCCATGGACCAAGCGAAGAAGTTACCGTAATCTGGCTAAATATGGTGGAGTCGCCCATAGCACTCTCCACCATCGTGCACGCGGCCGACGCTCTAGACAGGCGAAAGAACGAGATCAGCAGTAGCTACTATGCACGTGCATTTTAGCGTATGCTTCGAAAGAGATTATATATATATATGTTTCAAATATGAGGACTTGAAAGCTGCAGGTTAAGTTATTCGTCCAAAGAATCATGTGAAATTAGAGCTCAATGATGATGAGATAAGCGTTAGGCTGCCGCGGTGACTGGCATGGACGAAGCGCCAGAACGCGTGTCCGCAGGAGGCAGTCGATTGCGCTTTCCTGATTACAGTTAGCGTTGGCTTGAGAAAGGAAACAGACCTGCGGCAGAAACAAAAACGAATCGGTGGGTTAGTGTCGCACGGTTGTGTGCGTGAATTGTTGGTTGATTAATTCTTCTTCTCTAGCTAATTTGCTGAAATTTCTCATCTGGCCTGGAGTTCTGCCTCAGGTTGTCACCTAGTCAGTCCTTCCCTGCGACACACCCCCTCAGATTTCACTCTGTCTCAGATGACATCTGTATATCCTAGCTGAGATACAAAGTGAGCATGTCCCTCGGCAGAGAGTGGTTTTGTGAAGCCATCCGAAGGCATGTCCTTCGTTGAGACCCATTGAACTGTTACTTTGCCTTCGCGATGAGTTTGTCTCAACCACAGATTGTGGATATCGACATGCTTCAATTTTGATGTGGTTTGTGGTCTGTCTTTCTGGACCAGGCCAACTGTCTGCTGATTGTCACAGAGTATGCGTGGTTGTTGTTCAGGGTCAAACTCTATCTGTGCGAACAGCCGGTATAGACCAATAGTCTCCTTAGCTGTGTTTGACAGCGATAAGAGCTCTGCCTCAGTAGTTGACGTGGTTACAGTCTTCTGTTTAGATGACTGCCACATGATCGGTCCTTTGAACAGCTTCATCAAGTATCCCTGCGTGGATCTGCGAGTCTCTTGATCATCCGCAAACGATGCGTCGCTCGACACTTGTAGTACTTCTTTATCGCTTGTCTCTACTTCTGTAGACTGTCCTACAGAGCCCAAGAACTCGATGGCATAGTACTTTGTTGTCTGGAGATATAAGAGTACTCGATTCACCCAACGCAGGTGTTCTGGTGAAGGGTTTGTACAGAACTGACTCAACTGGCTGGCTGCATACGAGACGTCGGGTCTTGTTACTACTGCTGCATAAAGAATAGAGCCTACCTTCTCTTGCATCTCTGCAATTTGTTGCATAGTAGCCTGTCCTTCGAAAGGCTGAGGACGATAAGACGTCGCGAGAGGCGTTACAGCCGTTCTCAAAGTCTCATCAATCCCGAATTTAGAACATATCTTATCGATATATCCATCTTGACAGATCCAAAGCTTTTTCGCTTTTCTGTCCCTCAGGATCCTGATGTTGAGGAAGGAGATTGCTTCACCCAAATCCTTGATCCCATATTTGTCATTGACTTTTGCCTTGAATTGAGCAATGTGGTTCATGCAGTCTCGTTGTGCAAGAACGAGAAGATCATCCACATACAGGAAAAGTATTATTCCTGTGTTTTTGTTGATGAGGACGCATGGCTCATCTGGGCAATGATAAAATCCCAGACCATTGAGGAACGAGACGAGTTCGTCGAACCATAATCTTGGCGATTTTCGCAAGCCATAGAGAGCCTTAAGTAGCTTCCATACCTTTCCTGGCTTGCTATAACCTGGTGGACAGGCAGTATAGATCTCCTCGTCCATGTTGGCGTTGATGAAAGCATTCTTGAAGTCAATTTGATGACATTCAAGGTCAAACGCGCAGACGAGAGCCATGAGGATGCGGAAGCTACGATACGCTCCAGTAGCTGCGTACATTTCGTCATTGACGTGGTGCTGGAGATCGCCTCTTACGCATATCCGTGCTTTGTGACGGACAAGGTATCCAGCGTCATCAATTTTGTAGGTAAAAACCCACTTCAGTGGTAATACCTGTTTGTTTTCGGGGTAGTCAACTAACTCGAAAGTTCTCTTGTCCTTAAGCGACCTAATCTCAGCACCTGCAGCATCCATGAAGCCTTTACGCTCCGGATGCCGCCTTAATTGGTGCCAAAACTCCGGTGGCGGGAGTAGATGCTTTCTGTGAGTTCGAAGTGACTGAGCTGATGCGAAGGCATGAGCGATTTGTTGACCAAGCTTTGCACGCTCGAGTCGAAGAGCATGAGCTTGACGACGCACTCTCTTCTGCACATGCTGCGCGGAGACATACGTCTGGTGAGAATTTGCAGTTTGCTGAGTTGTTATCTCTGGAGGATCGTGACCTGAGTTGCTTGCCCGGCGCGACTCGAACGAGAATGGTGTTGGGAGAAAACGGCTGGCTTCTCTTTCCGCCTGTACTTGTGTGTTGTTGTTATTGGGAGGCGGAGGCGGAAGAAAGACTCCTGATGGGACTTCGTACTGAACAAGGTCAGGATTGACAGTAGCGTCATTGTCCATAGCAGGAAGAAGTTCCGAGTCCGATTCGTCCAAATCAACTTCGTTCAGCGTCATCGAGAGTGCTTGTTCCGATCCTTGTGGGCTCGTGATGATTGATGGGTTGTACATGACCTTTTCGTCAATTTGCACATCACGTGAGATAATAACCCTGTCAAGGTGTGGAATCCAGACTTTGTATATATTGGTCGCGTTGAATCCTACAAGCCAACCCATGACTGCTTTGTCTTGAAGTTTTGCTCGCGCTGGTCGTTCTCTTCTGTTCTTTACCAGGACATAGGCAAGTGACCCAATAATCCGCAAGTATGCAAGATTTGGCTTTCGCCCGTGGATCATTTGAAAAGGAGTCTGCCAGTCTTTCCGTTGCACAGGTATTCGATTGAGTAGACGCGTCGCGTGTGCTACTAGATATGGCCAGAGCCTGTGTGGAAGTTTGCTTTGACTGCGAAGCTTGCGTGCGGTGGTGATGATCACCCCCCCAGAACGTTCAGCAAGACCGTTCTGATCTGGAGTATCGGGCGGCGAAGAATTGAAGGTGATGCCTCTGGCGGCAATGAGAGCCTTCCATTCCTGTCCCAGGCCTTTCTCGCCGTCGGATTGGATGTACCGTGTTGTGAAGCCCCAGCTGTCGTTTGTAATTGCAAGGAATTCACGTGTTACTGCCGAGAGCTCCTCCTGAGATTTATGCGGAAGGTTGAAAGATACGTGGTATGCTGAATAGTCACAATAGAAGTGCACAACCCATGCATCAAGATTGAAGGCTTCCTCCATGTGAATCAGATCCATGTGTATTTTCTCGAAAGGGTAAGTTCCCCTCCATGTTGGCACGCGCGATATTTGTTGGTGAGCTTGTGCAAGTTGACATTCTGGGCAGAGATCAGATGTTCTGAGGAAATCCTGCGTAGCAAGGGCGACGCCGTTGACTGCCTGTGGAGTATGTCGGAGTGCATCTCTCCCTATATGTCCAAGTCTTGCATGCCAAATATCCATTGATGCAACAGCTGTTGGAGGTGTTCTTGACTTCTTGGCCATAGCGAATGCTTGTGCTGCCTTGACATGAGAATCAGCTTTGACAACAGCAGCCTTGATGTGCGGCTCGACGACTCGGAATGCGCCATGTTTGGTAACCTTGAATGCATTCGTTCCGTCCGAGTACTCCATCCAGCAGGTTCGGGTATTGAAGAAGAGACCTTGTTTCTCCAAAGCATCGGTCGTCATCAAATTCCAATGAAAGCCAGGGACAAATGCCACATCAGCCAACTGGATGATGCCTGATCCTGTCGGAGTCTCGACATGCACTTCGACCTTGCCTATCCCTTCAATACGTGTATCCGTGTCACCGAACCGGATGATTTCGTTGTGAAGGGGTTTGTATTCCTTGAAACGGGATAGGTCATTGCAGACGTGTGTATCTGCACAGTTGTCGAGGCGAAAGTAATCGTCAAAATCGTCTTCGGAGGAAGTGCTGAAAGCGAGTTTCGAAGTTGCAAACGAAGCTCGAGACCTCGTCATGGTCGAAGTTTGATTTGTGGCTTTTGTGTTGGTGTTATTAGGTGTCTCAGCTTCTTTTTGAGTTTGTTGTTTGGATTTGGAAGCAGGCCACCACTTTGGCAGTGTAATTTTGTTTCTCTCGAAGTTCTTTTCGACTTTGGTGCGGTCTCGCTTGCTTCCTGCAACATGACTTTGGACCTTGGACTGGATATGGACCAATGGCGTCCAGCCTTGTGGCGCGCATGCAGGGTTGAGGTACCGGCAATCGGCATACTTATGGGCCAATCCGCAGATGCAATCTCGTAGACTTGTCGGCGAATTCGTCAGCGTGGGAGTAGATTCGCCTCGTTGTGTTCGACGCTTCGGACGGTAGTCTTCATCGTCCGACGAGTCCGAGTCACGATCATGCTTCTTGCCTTGGAATGTGGCATGAGCAGCTCGACTCCTGCTGGTCTTCTCATTCGAAGGCGCCATACTTCTGAATTGCTTGATGCAGAATGCAATAGTAATGTTTTGGTCCGATAGAGCAGGATTGATGCCACAGAATGAACGTAGTGACTGTACGATTTTGTTCTGTGCTCTCTGTATAGTTGTGATGTCGGTGTCATCATCATCCACAGAGAGTACCATGCCTTCACTAGAAGCGTCCATTGACACAAAACCAGTGCTTGCATGATTTGGGTGAATTTCGTTGAGAGCAGCAAGGATGGCATTGGAGATCTTCTCGAATGTCCTCGCAGTCTCTTGTTTTAGAACTGTCTCGTTCTCAACTTGCGCCTCTTTAGACTTCATGTAGTTGTAGAACGGAGGATTTATCTCTCGACAGGCTTCGACGAAGGCGTCGCAAATCTGCGACTCGCTCAAGTTTTCGATTTTGTGTCTTTTCGTGTTGTTGACTAACGCAGGCCATCGTCCAAGCCATTTGTCGAGACCTGTGTTCCCAAGACCCTTCTTGAGCTTTTCGAATTCGGTTCTGACAGCTTGCTGCTGATCCTTTGCGCTTGGCTGTATGCTCTCTGCTAGCGCGATGAGCTTCTCTCTGACGGTATGCTTGCCTAGGTAGTGTTGTTTGAACTCCTGGCAGACCGTGATGTCTATCCGCTCAGAGACTTTGTCGTACCGTTTCTTGTCACTTTCGAAGATTGCTCGTAGACTGTGATATTTCTGGATCGTATCTTTCGTCGCAGAATCAGGTGGTCTGGCAGCAGTGAACGCCAGGTTCTCGACCTCGTTTGGATCACAGAAATGCCAGACATCGTTGCGTACAGCAAGATCTTCTATTGAATTGATCCAGTCGGTCCAATCATTGCGCGAATTGAGCAACGGTAAGTTGTGGTCTCTGATCGACATTGATGCTGGTCCTCGTTCTGGACTAATCGTAGGATCTTTTTTGTTTTCTCAAGCTGACAGCTCAGTTGTTGAGTTGGTCTTCTTCGCTTCCATATCCTGAAGTCTGATCACTTCAAATGGAAGGAGTGCGGGGAAGCTGTCTTGCTTGACTTTCGACCCCTCAATCTGGAGCATCGCACATTTCTGTGACAATATGCTTGCGGCGACGACAGTGGCGTGCGCGCATCAGCATCGTTATCGAAATGGGTCGATAGAGGTAGTGTTCGCAAAAGAAAGTGTCTCCGGGCTCATAACTGTCGCACGGTTGTGTGCGTGAATTGTTGGTTGATTAATTCTTCTTCTCTAGCTAATTTGCTGAAATTTCTCATCTGGCCTGGAGTTCTGCCTCAGGTTGTCACCTAGTCAGTCCTTCCCTGCGACAAATTGGCATGCCACCCACTTTGCATGCATGTATAAGCTATGCAAGTTTCTCTCGGCGATCTCGAAGCATATAGCGACCTGATAGGCAAGTTTTGGTGGCGGTTCAGCTTGTATGTCGAAGTATAGCACAGATGCTTGACTTCGCTATACAATAAGGTTTACTTTTAAACGAGCGTGTAGGGCGACAGCGCAAAGGTAATTTCGGTATGCGTATGGTGCGTACGGTCGGTTATCAGCTGCTTTAATGTCTAAGTACAGTTATTCATCCATTTTTGCCATGGTTGCGAAGAGATGATGCCCCAATATCGAGGTACCACGGAATCTGTCTCGTTGCTGGGGTGTCTCGCCGCGCAGGGACGGACGTTAAGTTTGACTCTGTGAGTAATTCTCGCGATTGCTTTGTGCATTTTAATGACTCGTGTGTACACAACATGATCATTGGAGTTCTTGGGCCAGCATACGGCAAGCATCCCAGGTATGGAGAAGAAATTGAGCAGGCAAGAAGAAGGTATCAAATATCCTCACAATCAGAAACAGTAGCTGTACTATCGTACGGAGTAACATGATACTATGTCCAATTGCATGTACTACATGTTATGAAAGCGACCATGCGAAATTCAACAAGTCCTAATCACCTCACCCGTATCTTGAAGAACAACCATACTGAATCACTTCAACCTCTTGCTTCAGTGCCACAAACTTCTCTCTAGTTATACGGACAGTCCTGTTCGCAACTTCGCTTTATCTCGTCGCACTTCCGTGCTCCAAGGAACGCTGAGCAGGGTTGGTAAACATCGATTAAACAAGCATTGAGGCAGTCTCCTCGCTAGTTGACCGCAGATTAGGTATGAATCATGCAGATTTGATCTTGACTTACAATTTGCGTTATACCATTGATCACGCCCGAGACCTGCTCGAGACTCTGCCGCTCGACGTACTTCTTCCGGGAATCTTGCACTGGTAAGGAGCTCACGGTATGAACAGCTAACAGCCCCAATAGAGAGTTGAGGAAGTGCATAACAACGAGCGTGTGGGGGCGATGCTTATCGCTTCAATCGATGGAAGAGTTGCGTATTTAGAAAAGTGTTTTGACAGCTAGCTCGTTCAATTTCGTGAAGTGAGTATTCCCCGGTCTCATCGTTGCAGAGAGGTCTAATACTTATACACCTCGCAAGTAGCGGCATGGTCACTACCTGATAGTGATACACCGTTTCATAACAGCTACTAATGGATGTGATCGTACAGTGCAGTCACGTTTCGCGGTCCACCGGACGGATGGTAATGAAGGAACCACTTGTGCCGACACATCCGCTCATCGTGGCTAGTATTAACGAAAACTCCAGTCACCGGATAAGGAAATGGCAAATTTCAAGACTGGTGCGTATGGCGCTTATGGAATGGCTCAATCGCCTACAATGTGATGGATGGTAGACATTACAAAAATCTCAATCGCCTTCACAGTCTCGATCCCATCAACAATCATATCTCAAAAACCATCCGTTGCTACCATCTTGTACTAAATTTATTTCTCCACGTTCTTCGAGGACAAGATAGAAGCTGAGTTGCGACTGGATGGGGACATTGACATTCCCCACGAGATGTTCCCTCTCACTCTGCACTTCGGGCCATCCGCCGAAAGCGGCAGATCCGACCCGACCTCTGCTATGCCCAGCTACTGCGTCGATAGCACCTTTGACCGCCTCCTGTGTCAGACCTCTTCCTACCGGCAATCTTGTTGTATCGAGCATGTAGACAGCAACCGTGCCTCCGCCTACTGCCGTAAACTGTCGTGGAGGAATCGACTGCGCCCACTGAACGTAAACATTGGATGCTGTCCTGGGGATTCCTGAGAATGTGATGACCTGACTGATGCTCGTATCTGCCTCATTCCTGACATGAAAACGCATTGAACCAGCAGATGAATTGTGGATAGTTCGAACAGTGGGCATGAAGTGCTTGTATCCTCTACGAGGACAACCCCAACCTGATGGCAGGGACGATGCCGCGGCCGCTACTGTTAGCAGGCGAGAGATGCCAAAGGAGAAGAGCATTGGTATGACTATGATAAAGCTCATAGTCGTGACATATTTTGCCTAATGGATTTTGTGGGAAAAGGGTCTCCTTTTATTTTGGTATTGCTTGCGCAGATAAGAGCTTTAGTGCCTTTCATGCCTAGAACCTCCACTACGCGTTGTAACAGAGACATATGATTAAGCTAGGTCACGAGTAGCTGACATGGATTCAGTACCACCATGGCATATAAGTACCAGGCTTCCCTCTGAACACCTTCACTTAATCACCTTCGAAGTGTATGCTTTGATCTCTCTAAACATGCACAGCCTTTCCAGCTTATCGTTCATGGTTCTTCTCTCCACGTCGTTCGCCCTTCCACACGTAAGGAGTGCCTCTGTAACCCTTGACAATGGTAATGCGGCCCCTTTGTTTGGTCAGCTGAATAATCTGAACCGATTCACATAGATTTGCACGGATTCCGCGTCAATGCCACTCAGTCTGTTCGTAGTCGCAACCTTATTACGACCCCTACGAAGGTAGATCAGGCTCTTGAATCTACCATCTCCCAAGATGACCGCGGTATAGACCATGGTAAAAGACAGTCTTGGCAGGAGGGTGCAGTTCTGGACGTTGTAGCTGATCTCGGGCAGATTGTAGGTTATTACCTTATAATGGCTCGTGTGTTCCGTCTGATTTGAGCTTCTAGGGTATCGACTGCCGGGCCGATTGTCTATATGTCTATGGACGTTGCTACAACCGTAACGATCCTAAAGGCGGTGAATGGAATGCGGAGCTGTTGGCTTGTCTTGAACAAATGCGTGCTTGTTCCCGTCTATGCCCCGATCCTCAGTAGTCGAGGCAGTTTTCTTAGTCAAAAATTCCGTCCGAGCATGTGAACAGATATGGATTGGAAGTAACAGTGATTACAAAGAGCGTTCATCCGCGTAGAAGTCGAATGAAGACTGTCAAAAGTGCGTCTGTTGTACGATCCTGGTTCTTAGTGTGATGACCCGTGGATCTTTGTGCCAGAAGTCAGCTGCCTGAAAGCCGTCGTCATTAAGGATGGAAGGCGCAAGAGGGATCGAATTTGGGACGACGACTTTGTATGTTTGTGTAATAGTGCTCTGGTGGCGAAGATGAATTATGAATTTCTTTTTGCAGCGATCATCAGTTGTTCAGCAACGGAAATTACTCGGCTGTGATAAATTCAGCTTTAAAGTCAGAACAGATAATTTAGATTGGCCAGCAATATCTAAATACACTTATGCTCACATGAACTTCGGTCTCCTCAATGGCCATGTCAAGAGTCAAAAATCGGTCCATATGCTGGAATCCCCCTGGATTCCATGGCATATCTCACTCTCTTCGTAAGCTTTGCGTTGCTGAGAACGAACACTGCTTCGGCTTTTGCTTCTTGATATAGCTGGAAGGCCACCAAGGGCAGGTTCGGGCGTCCTTGAATCCGAGTATCGATGATGACGGCATTCGGGTCGATTGTTTTGACTGTCTGGCATATCTTCTCTCCAAATGTCTCCACAGGATGTGGGGCACTCCAGAGAATCCGGACAGGCTGCTTGCGTGATCTATCTGCAAGAAACGTAAGGCATGGTCCAATGCCTGAACCAGTAGTGACGAAAACAACAGATCGAAAGATCTGAGCCATGCTCATCGGGCCATGACGAGGAAGTCCCTTCACCCAATACTGCTGTTGTGGATTCTGGATCAATTCGCTCGTGAAGTCGCCAGCATTAGATACGACCAAGGAGGCTCCCTGCTTGCCATCATCGCGTGGGAAAGTTGCAAACGGATGCCATTCGCTTAGTGGGGATTTTGAGATCGCAATGCCGGAAAAATTGCGTATCTTTCGCGAAAATGTGAGCTTGATAGCATGCGACGAAAGCTTTTCATGCTCAAAAGTCCATTTGCGGAGGCGAAGCCATGGGTGAATCGCATGACATGTGTTGAGCGCCAACAGCCAGAATGAAGGCTGCTTTATCAGAATTCGAGCAAACGCAGCTCCACGAGGCCTGTCGTGCATCTCCCAGACTAGTACGATAAGTTCGACCCAGAACATGGCGATTGCTGCCCACCCTGCCCAGCGGTGGGTCCTCTCAAACATGTCGTGAAATGCGGTTCGAATCCGCGGATGTGCTGAAATGATCATGATCGCAAGGATGGCCATGAGGAGAGAAGTGGTGATAACGATGAAGACCGAATTCATTTCTTTCCGAACGAAGCTTTGTATGATATTGCCCGTCATTAGGATAAACCACAGAAATGCTGAGATGGCTGCTCCGCTGTGGACACCACCATATTCGTAACATTTTGCGAATGTACGACGGATGCAAAGTGGTGCCGAGATTGGAATCATCCAACATGTTCGAAAGATGATGTTGATGATGTATTCTTGTCGGATAGCTGTTGCAGCGAAGAGATTTGCTGACACAGCCATAGTGGTCTTCGGAATGTGCTCAGTACCAATCAGGCGATCTGTCGCCCAAAGAATAACAACAGTAACCATGTTGCAAAGAAACACTGCTGTGAAGAGTCTCCGGTAGGCGCTGAATATGACGTAGCGAAGGTTTCGTGTCAGTTTGCCCATTTTCTTCTGCGGAAGGATCTGGGTCGGCCGTTGTATCTGCTTCTCATCGCCAAAGACCGCTATTTCGGTAGATAGTGCAGTGATTTTCGCCCGTGAAGACACGGATGGGACCAGGGTACCAGGATTTGAAGAGCTCTGGCTGGAAATATCATCGAGATCCTCCCACTTCTTTTGCTCAGTTCGCGCTGTGACGGAGTCTAGGATGTATGGTTGGCCAATGGGAAGGTTTGCTTTGGTATCCATGGTCATCATGGTGATGATCGTGCTCTACAATAGACGAGGTGTAAAATGGAGAACGATAGAGAGACAACACGTGCATCCGACTGATTGTGATAACGGGCTACAGAACGGGGGACATCTACTCTTATACTCGAAGAGCTGCTAAGTACTGTAGCGTTGAGTTCTACGCAGAGTTTTGTTTTCCGGTTCACCATCGCTGATCGTCTGCATGTACGAGTGAATTCTGCAAGGATCATTGCTGAGACGTCTCATCAAGCGCGATACCGTGATCTGAGGTAAAGATCCGCTTGATTTCGCACGGCTGTGTGCGTGAATATGCTGATGGATTATTGTCATATTGTCGCAATCTGATTCAGCTAACTTGCTAGTTTTCTCCTCTGGCCTGAAACTGTGTCTCTACCTGTCACCTACTGCTCCCTGCGACCGGCGCCTAACAGACCGAGGTTCCCCTAATTGCAATTTGTAGCCAATAGAATAGGACATTAGGAACTTGGGCAAGTACGTTGAAGGAGCAGATCACAAGCGAATCTTTAACGATCTAGAGTCTTGCTGAAGTGCCTTTTGTGTAGGTTTCGTAGTTCTCGCGCCGCCCGCCTGGGCTAGCCGGAATGGAATGCCGGGTCACCTCCGCATTTCACACGGGCCAAGTATTGAGCAGTATAGTAAAAGAAATCCCCAGACAATTTACAAGGTGAAGATTAAACAGAGAACCGATCCAATTTGATATAACATGAAAATTCCTCATAGGGCTCAACTTTGTTGTCGAGATTCTATTTACAACATTGTAGTGCCCGAAAACTCTTCGTTCTACATCCGACAGAACTCTCTGTTTAAGAACAGGCATGGGAGGGTGCGCGCGTCTTGACCGCCGTAGTGTCTTTAGGAACTCTCAACACATTGCTTGTTGCATTGGGCAGCAAACTCGCTGCACAGATTAGCCCAATTTGGAGGAGGCGGTTTGCGGTCAAGGCATGTCAAGTATGCCTCGTTGCAAAGATCTTGACATTCATCGCGTTTGTTGATTATTGTATCGGTGTCTGCCAAATTCCTCGCGCGAACGCCGTGTTCTCTATCAAGGCTGTGTTTGATCGCAGGCATTGCGAGGGCAGCGTGAAGAAAGGTCGCTGCGGCGAAGAGACTAGTGCTGAGCATTGTGCTGTCCTCTCTTGTTGCTCGGTGGAGTGGTGATGTGAGCATAGACGTCTGAATGGATTTCGAGATGGCTTTACTTATATACCTTCAACAGCGAAACTCGGCCAAGGAGTCAACTTTATGGATCATGTACTATGCATATGGTAGCAACAGGATGATAGTGATTCATGGGTTGAAAAGATGTCGACTTGGTGGCCTTAAACACTGACCACCAAGCGATGCATGATCTCTAGATCCGGTATTAATTAGTGCTGGGGCGCACGTTCGCTGCTGCACCGGACATCTATATCCAGACAACCACATGAGCATCTGTTTCCAATCCCTGAGACCTTGACCTGGGTAAAAATGGGTCTTCAGCTTCACGAAGTCTCCGACAAGGCGATTGACTCCCTGGTGATAGAACTCAGCAATCATCACGCCCAGCGCTTCAATGGAATTGTCCTTGAGATACGAGAGCAAGGTGCTCTAATTCTTACTTGTGCGCACCATACTGAATTCTCGAGTCCGATGTCTGCAGACTGCCTACTGGCAAACGATAAACGCGTGCCAACGATGCTGCTTCGCAACCTTGTCGACTCAGACGGCGTCCTATCAGATGCAGCGATAATTTTCGCATTCTCTCAAACGGCATTCAAGGATTTGGTAGTCCCACGTCGGACAGTTGGCCAAATTATGCCAAGGGTTGACACAGTCCGATACTCTTACTTCAGATTCAGTGGTCTCAGAGTTCGAATCCATTGTCGTGTGGAAGGCTTGAGATACGGCGTGGACACCGAGATTAGCACATCTACTTCAGAACGTGTACTGTGCTCACCATCCACCTCCATCGACGGAGTGGTCCAGACTCTACTTGTTGCGCACGTTGACGAGGCGCCAGCATTTCTTGATCACGTGCATGGTTGTCCTGTGGTCACGGCAGAGGGTCACATCATTGGTATTGTCGTTGATACCAAGGCCATATCTGGATTTCAGGCGAGTGTCTTCATACTCCCTATCGTTGATGTCATGAAACTCATCGATGATGCATATGATCAAGATGTGTCGAAGCTACATATGTGGTTGTACCGGATTTTGTTCACTTTCATCTCAGACTCGAGGAAGCAGTAACACCGCCTACGTTCAATCTTCTAGTCACTGATGTGTTCGGAATCGGGTTTCTCTTATCAACTACCATCTCACAGAATCCCTAGCTCGTATACCTGTGCAAACACCGCCTTCCTCAACGTAGATCGCCCGTACCAAAATAATGAACCGCAAAATGGGCAATCAAATGTCCTCAAGTACGCGAAATGAGTGGAAAAACAGCGTGAGCATGCAGGTTCGTGACAAAATCGACAGAGAAGAGGCGCTAATGCCAATGAACTGCCCACGTCTACGCCAACCGCCCACTGTGACCAAGAGTATGTCTCGAAACTGGACTTCCGAGCTTCGAGGAAGAGCGATCCACAAAGCACGCAATGACCGTGGAATTGGTCCATGAAAAATTGAGACGGTCTACTTTGGAGCGCTGTCTGGCGAAGTACGCTTCGGACAGTGAGCTGCCTCTGTGGCCTTTCTTTGACCATACAGGCGAGATCGCCGAGCTCAATAGGCGTGAGTAACGTCATGAAGAAGCACCAAATCAGCCGCGTGGAGATGTCGCCTCGAGCTATTTGATCCTCGCATCCATTCGATATAGCCAGAACCACGGATAGTAATCGCTCCATCGCATCGCTCTGAGATGGAAGCACCCTTGTAAGCACTGCTGCGCATGTATCACCAAGAACGAACGCACAACCTTCGAGACTGACAGTTTTGTACGTTGGGTGGAGTGGATCGTGGAGAACATGTTTCCGTAATTGTGTGATGAATGTAATGGTTAAGCGGTGGATATGGTGCTGCTCCTCAGTGTTGTCCTTCAGGCGTTCGAGGACGTCGGCGATTACCATGCCGATGGAAAAACCAGCACGTCGAACGGCTTTGGAAGAATGCATGGTTGTTGACAATGGAAAGCGCAAAGTGGATTCTGTATTGGGTTCTGCGAGTGCTATACATTTGTAAATTGCATTTAAGCTGTGCATCCTGGTTCCTTCGACACGGACTGATCTTTACCCACCACTTCCATGGATTCGGGTGTAGAAATCACGGGCAAGGGATAGGAATCGTTCTACATTGCGTTAGCTCCCTATCTTTGCAAACATCGACATGTCTCACTAGTTCCTCCTGCCCTGGAGGCCAGTCGCGCCCATTTGTGGTGAACACGCGATATCTACCACGACCTTTAGGCTTCATTATGAGATATATTTCGACACCGAAGAAGGAGATCTCGAAACATTTGTTGAAAATAGTGTTTCTCCGCTTCCTGATGCTCTCGTTCGTGCTTCGAAACGCTGTCGAGCCTCTCTTCTTTGGCGCGGCTGGCATTTTGGTTGAGTTGGAAATGCATATAAGATGGCGATCTCCATTTTATAGACTGCAATTGTTCAATCTTGGCGGTCATGTTTCGAGCCTCAATCCGTGTCCAAATTCCGGATTTTAGACGGTCGAACTCGATTGCGGTCTTCACATAAATCGTGCTTCGCCAAAGCAGACTTCCTGACTGTACAAGAAGTTCACCTTGGCCTTTCAGATGATGCCGTCCAGCAGCAACCAGCATCGACAAAACCCAACTGACTCATGCGATCCACTACCGGGCTCGTCAACGCCATCACCTCGACGTTATTGGTCGCTGCGCCGCATATGGAAAGCCGTTCTCCCACGAGGCTGTGGGAGGACAAAGCTCGCATGTGAAGACGATGAGCTGGAATTCGATTGGGGTTGATCAATAAATGCTCTATCAGGTTTCGAACATCCCGAATCGTCCGAACATACGAAGGGAATGGTCAGATCTTACGATGGCAAAGAGTCTGGACAGGAAGTCGGTATCTAATAAACTGCACCCTCAGGGACGGACAGCTGGAGCGAGCATCCTTCGTACGGTAAAATTCTCATAGTCAAAGTCAAATCAGACGTGAATATCTTAAATATACCAAAAGGTCTAATTATCAGCTACTAGATCTACGAGAGTATAGTCAATGGTTTCATGATAGTCGAATCGGCCAGCGACGACATGAGTGATATGGTTTTTCTTCTTCCTCGGTGTTCTCGTGACAAACAAATTGATCGCAACTATTCACCTTCCCAATCCATTAGTCGCTTCTCGTTGGTCAGAGAGTCCACGCAGGGATTGAAATAGTTCCTCACGCTGTGTGGATGTCAGCTGTAGTAGAGCCTCAGTAGGATCAGAGTTGATTCCAGCTCGTCTGAAATATATACGCAAGGCCGTACGCAAGGCCTCCCCGCCGTACGTGCCCGCGGCTCCAATTTCCGCAAACGTTGGTGTAGATTCTTGCGGCTCTGGGGACCTCTCCATTCTCGATGATGCCGCAGGTGTGTACGCCCTTCCACAACGGAAGGTCGGCGTGGGAAGCCTCTGCTCGGCTCGAAAACTCGATATGAGCTGGTCAATATACTTTGCGCCTCTTCTATCGTACATTCGTCGGAGATCAGTGGCTGTGAAGGTCCAGGAGTCGAGAATCGTACGGTTCCACGCGGTACGCTCATCATCAAATGAGATGCTTGCGTAGGTAGTTCTACCAACATTCCAAACCGCTAGGAACCGCAAATCGTTCAGTGCATGCGTATCAGCAGGATCGGTGTCAGACAGCTCTACTATTGTACTAGGCTCTGTTGCAGACCGTCGCACGCCGGTGACGAATTCAGGTCCTGGTCGGTTGTTTTCGCGACAGAATCTTTCAAACTCCGTCTTGACTACCGGAGGAAAGTTGCTCAATGGCTCAGTTATTACGATGTCTACAAGGGGAGCTTCTCTATGCTTAGCGAGAATGAATCGCCCGCCCAAGCGTACACGTTGCAACCAGAGGACTTCTAACCATTCTCCACCGGACCAAACAGAGAATACCCGACGCTCCACCCCATTAGATGTGCGGTCTTCAGTACGATAGCTCTCTGTACGTGGCTGTCGACCTTGAGCAGGAAAGCGATCCGTTCGCTCTGAGATTCTCGGTCGGTGACCCTGGTTAGGAAATTGAGGTCCATCACTTACTCTGTCCTGCATTTCCACGTCAGATCTATGAGGCTCGGAGGAGGAATGTGAAGACTGTTGTATCTGTCGATACAGCACTTCGAAATCATTCTGAACCTGATGAAGTCTGGAAAGACGACTAATTGTTTGAAAGTTGTCGAGTCTATTCTTGATGCGTTGGAGAGCGCTGTCCTCGCCGCTGCTATGGTACTCTTCAAGGTCTGCTTGCAAGGCTTGCACATCAAGTGAACCAAAGGGCTCGCTACCTATAGGTATCTCGTCTTGCCATGTAGGGGGGCCAACGGCATGTTCATGGTGGTGATAGATGACGTTGAAGTTTTGGATAAGATTTTTGATCGTACTGAGGTTCCTCTCAATCGGAAAGCCTGGATCACAGACCTGGGCTAAACGTGACTTGATCTCCTTGTAGAAATCCATCTTTGGCACGATGAGCTCCGAACGATCGGAAGAAAGTAGTTTGGACCCGTGTATGCCTTGACGGCATGTTGGACAGGAAAGAAACATGGTATCTTCTTCCAAGTTCGATTGAGTCCGACCTGGAGGTGGTCTGTCTGTGAGATGTGTTTTGTCACGCAAGCGAGTCATCCATCTTGATTTGATCATATGAGCAATGCAAGCATGGTGGATTCGATGCTCGACCCCATTATTCACATGCATCACGAGGCTATCATCGGCTGTAAGACGTTCGAGACATACACACGTCCTCGCCTCATTGTCGTGAGCTTGTGTCGTTGAGGTATGCTGATCGTCCACTGGTCCATCTCGATGACCAGAAGATCCACCGGCAGAATCTGAACCTTCAGATATGGTACTCAATGCACGAGTGCTCTCTTGGCGCGGCTGTCTGCCAGATAAGCTCGGGAGCGACTCCACAGCCGCAGAAAGTTGCGCTAGACCCGCAGTGGTCCGCCTTGGAGTGCCCGTTCTGGATGATCTTCTGATCGGACTACTCGGCACCGACGTAGGAGTTGGCGGCGCAGAATTCCTCTGAGCACGTATCCTATTGGAGGATCGAGGGGGAGGGACGTCAACTTCATTAGCTCTTCCTGAGTCTACCGCCAAAGGAGGCTGATTTCTTGGTGGCATTGCGCATGGGTGTCGATGTCATGGACCTGCCGAACGACCTGCTGGCCCAAGGGGTACGGCTATGTTCGCTTTTATACCTGTACGTAGAGCATTGTTCGGTCGTGATGAGCGCCACTAAACAGTGCCAAAACGCGAAGCAATCAGCTTCCGCCTTCCCAGATCCAAGCCCTCATCGGTTGAGAAGCAGACCTCCTCCCGATCTTTTCTTGACGTTGGCAATAGAAACTACGCCACAGGACCCCGAACTGCCTATGGGCTCTAATGCAACATAAAATAGTCTAGTGCGACGTTGCTGAGTTCTCCATATGTTCTCTGGGTCGACGTGACAGTCCGCTGGGAGAGAGTGCCTCCATACCAGCCTGATCTTCTCGATGCACCAGGGTCGCATTGCATCAACGAACTTCCCCAGCAAAGTCCACGAATAGGTGGGGCAAGGATTCCTGTTAGAAGTTGCCGGTGCTTGCGGGCATCTCGTCAAATCCTGCTTCATATTGTCAGAAGTCCACAGCCGCCAGACTATTGACGTTCAGAATGAACATGTTCTGGCTGTAACATCTATCCCCCGTGCAGAGCCACCAGGTGTGGCGAGCCACAACCCCTGATACTTTGTCCCAAAACCATTTGGCAAACTGCATTTCGACCTGCACCAATTCAATTTTGGTCAAATCATATTATTTGGCTACCTGAGATCTTAATTCTATCTTTGAATACGATAAAGACGTTGGCAATGTCGTTGGCGCGCATACGTTACAAGCAGCATCTTGATGACGCAACCATTGTATACTTCGGTTCATCACACGACAACGAGATTTCACCCTACCGGACACCTGTCTAAGTTTGCACATCAATCTCAAGGTCTCACAACTAGGCTGAGAAGCAGTCATCAGCCTTGTGCAGGTTAGTGTAGATCTTTTCATGCAAGGACGCCACATCCGCGGCTACATCCCGTTCATGGCAGCATGAACCTTGTCGGATGTCAGCAGACCCCGCTTTTGTGATCCAATCACAACTCGGTAAGGATACAGCCAGCTCGGATTAGCTCCAGATCTAAGTTTAGCGAAATGTATCTTGGCGCTTGGCCTCGCTCTTTCGAATTGGCGCAGAATCCACGCCCTTGAACTGGTCAGCCAGCTATGCATTGGCTTGATGAGATGCATTCGCCTGGAAACTAGACTAGTAGTTTGCAGTTTTGATCTCATGGTGCTTTTCACACGCCCGCTTACTGCGTAGGGACATCCGCGCCAAATGCCACACACGTTCACAAGCCACAGCAATCTTTACGAGACATTAACACCCGTTTTACAATGACTACGGAGCATAGACTGTCTACAGCAGATTGTCGTATTTCTCCAAAGAACACTTTCGGCAAAACTCCATGCGTTGAGTTGCTATCCAACTCTGGCATCAAGGGCGCTCTGGTAAGGGCAGCTGCTCACATCGTCGTAAATGATGTTGACTACTGACCGATCCGGTTGTTCCAAATGGGTGCCGTATCCCATACCTTGTTGTTGTTATCATCGACAATATCCTGCCCATGGCGTTGCCAGTAGAATGCACCGTAGATGGGGTCTACAGCTCGAGAATAGCCGTACGTATCTAGTGTCCGAAGCTCTGCTACGCCTTGAAACCTAAACATTGGCTCTCCAGAGAAGAAGGTGCGATAATCTGGCCGGTATCCATCAACTTGCACGTTATTGAAGGCTATTGTTGCCTGGCACCTTCGGAATGCTTGTGAGAATAGCCGGTCTAAAGCGTAACGATACGTGGTGACACTGCTTCCTCGAGGTAAGACCCAAATATCTATAGGACACGTGTCCTTTTCCATATCTTTTTCTCGTAATGCTCGGAACTGCCACAGGATGAAGACTTCACCATCGAAGCAGTACCCATGCGGGCATCTATACTTGATGCAATAGCTGCATGATGCGCGTCAGATATGCATTGCAAAACGAACGGAGAATATAATACCCTCTTAGTTCCCGAGATAACTTTTTCTGGTCGGAGGTGGTCAGATGCCCTTGTTGCCATTGATCTCTGTTTATGCCGCTCTTCTTGAACTCTCCCGCAAGCAACGGCAGTTGAACTCCATTTATGAAGATCGTGAGGAAGTGATCGACTGTTTCCGCGCTTCGGGCATTTAATGGCAATATTTCTGACTGCTGAAGTACGACCGGGAGATTACTCCATCCTGCCAATACCACATTGAGAATCTCAGTGAGGAACCAATCCTTCATGTCCTGCTCGGATTGCAGGCGCCAGTGTCTCATGTTAGGTGGGTAGCTTAGTTGTTGACCACGTGCTATGTTGTCATCGTACTCTGGAAGGAACGGTGGCTCGAACGTGGCTGTAAAATGCCCATGCCCATCAATGGCTGTATGTACGGACATATTTCGAAAGACGTGGTAATTGTTCGCCCACTCTTTGCTGGTAGTCGACATCGTTGCTACATTCTGGACAGGATTCGTAGGATGTTGTTGTAGCAATTGAGAGAATGGCAAAGCCATGACGGAACGTCGGACGATGCGGATTAAGCAAGATAAGGGATCGAAGGGATGCCATCAGACGGTTGACTTCACCAGTGAAGTCGAGTCGTAATGTCTTGGCAGAGTGTTGGAGCCTGAGGCACGAGGGTCTCAGCATAGTCCACGTGCGTCGGCTGCGCTTCCCCGTTGTAGAATGAATCTTTGAGGAGATTCTCAACACCGCCAGTCGAGCATTCTTCACCATCATCGTACTTATTTGCTATTGCTGCATCATCGTTGTCGGGCTGCCAGCGGACTTGAGCCGTAAATGGCCAGCCGACTGCCATACTCACGTCCATTACCACAACCACAACCTAGCGATGAAGCATGCAATCAGGCCTGACTCGATTGTAGTCGAGGTATGTTTGCGTCCTGTCACTCTTGTGAGATGTTGTTAACTGCTTCTGAAGCTTAAATTCAAAGGAGCCAATGTACATGCATTCAGCGAGCCTTTCAAGTGCGAACAAAATAATGTTTCGCTTCTTAGGCTTCGCCGTAACGCCTTCGATCGCGGATTATGTCGAGTGCTCCCTCACTTTCCCTGCTTGAGAATGTGGGTTGGCCTCCTACGACCCACGTGCCTCTTGCCAGCAGTCGTTGTTTTCAAGAAAGAGAAGGAGGGCTGGGCGCGCGAATTCGAGGAAGAAAGCGAACGATACAGGAAGAGAGTGGACATGCAAGGGCATTTACTGCCTATCTACTATGGCATTGGGTTGGATCATGAGAAAAGAGGTATTTTTCTCTCTTACTGCGGTGTTAATCTGGAAGAGCAACTCGAGATTGATGAGGATCATCTTCGGGACATGCTTCACGACACTTTGAGTGAGATGAAAAAGTGTGGTCTATTTCACGATGACCTCAAATTGTCCAATGTTCTTTACGACGGCAAGCAACTTTGGATCATTGACCTGGAATACACTGAACATTCGGACGCTTGGGACGTTGAGGCAAATACCAAAAACCTTCTGTATTTCTATAAAGACCTCAAGAGGAGAGTCCGGCAGTAAACCTTGAAAGCTTGTCAATAGCTTGTCGCATTGAGACCATACACTACGGAATCGCTCTTTTGGACGTTAGGACCGCGTCTGCGGAGAACATTGATGGACTAGTGGCGGGGAGCAGACATCAGTCAGGAAATCAAGATGTTGTCGTAATTTCATGGACTTTACTTTCACCGATAACGATAGAGGATTCTTGACGATACATTGTGCACTTTCGCTTTTGTCATATCAAATCATGCGTGCGACAGGTGCAATTCGTTGTTCCTCGCCAAAGATACAATTGTAGACCTCGCCCGTCCGTGACGATTTGGCAACCGGCTCCAGTGCATCTGCCGTCATCGGACTCGTCTTGCGCTTCTTCGTTCCCTTCTTCTGCTGAGGGTTCTGGCCGCTTGCTTTCCGAGCCTCCTTCTCGGCTTCCCTGGCTTCCTTTGCTGCCTTTTTAGCCATCTGCTCTTCTCTCTCTTTCGCTTTCGTGGCGAACTCAGTCCTTGCTGCTTCCTGATCTTCCCAGAGCATTATTCTAGCTCTCCCAACGATATTCGATTTGGCCGACCGGCGGGCTTTGCTTTCATTGTTGATCTCCATTAAAAATTGATTCTGTATCTGTAAAAGGTCACGCTCTGCAATGCATCGTCGCGTAGCGTCGACATGCTTCTGCTGGAGTTTCTCTTTATAAGATCGGCTCGCTTCGTCATCGGGGACTTGTTTGATCGTGTTCAGGAGCTTTGCAAGAGCATCTGCTGAGACGGGTGTCAAGGGTGTTCGCGGCATCTGGTCTTGTGGAACGGGATATGTCTCAGTCATGTCGTTGATCGGGGTTGTTAGTTGAAGCGCCGGCTTCGGTAATTTCTCAAGCACCTTGCTAGGGTTGAAGGGATACAAACCAGCACCCGACCATCCGGATCGTATAGTCCTGGCGGTGAATACCTGTTCCCTTGCTGGACAGTACATAGATGTAAAATGTTCCTTGCCGATCTTGCCCACACCCCCCATGTCCAAGCGATCAAGTTGATCTCGATAGGCATTCTTGAGGGGTCCAAACACTGAAACATCACAGGGTTGGAGTACATGCGACGTGTGGGATGGCAGCCGGCACAGGATAATGTTGTTCTCGAAACAAAATTGGAGGATCTCAAGCGTTTCATGCGTCCCGAAGCCGTCGTTGATTAGTACTCTAGGTTTGTGACCAGCAAGCTCTTTTGTTTCGGGGTCGAAGATCTGCTTGAGCCACTGCAGACTGAGATAGGAATCAGTGCATCCTTTTTTGGAGGTTGCGAAATACCATCCTGGAGTTGAGTGAGTTGTCCAGTTCGCGCGATGAGTCGATGCCGGCCAAATTATCATGGGGTTCAAATACCTACCATCAGCGCTCACGCATTCGATGGCCGTAACGTTTTCGCGATTTATGCGCCCGCCTTTGCGACCTTGCTTGTTGTCCTTGTTAATAACGACTTTAGTGGCCTTTGGCATCGAAAGCATGGTTCCAGTTTCATCCATGTTATACACATTACACGGAAGCACGTCCGGTCTGAGCAGCACCTTCTCAATGACTTCGAACCAGTGAACGACTTTGTCATAAATGTTGAAGCGTTTCCAGTCCAACACTTGCTGTCTACTCGCAGCAAGTTTAGAACTGCGAAGATATAAGGCTTGAGGCCAATTCTTGTTCGGAGGATTGTTCGGTCTGTCGCACGGGTCGCGCTGAGAGGCGAGACTGAAGGCGATCGAGCATACGTGTTTCACGCGTACAGCGCGTCCAAGGGCATCTTGATGTGACAAGAAATCAACAAGGGCCTTCTCTTCCCATGGATAAAGATACTGCTGGTTTCGAGCCTTCTCTTGCTTCGACGGTCGACCACGGGCACGATGCTGGAGAGTAGTGCGAGGAACGTCGTTGTCAAGTGCTTGTTTACGCAAAGAATCAGAGGACCCTTGCGCCAGTACCTGACTGGCTCGATCCATCGCTGCTGCTCGCTACGATAAGGCGAAGGAGACGAGGAACAGAAGAAACGAGCGTTGAGGGCAAGCGCTAGGCAGCAGCGAACGCGCGGCGGGCCGTAGAAACTTCCAGAACTTCTGAGCATACGACAGGCGCTTATGTAAGAGCGTTATTTACTCGAGATGAGATTAGCTCAGCAGCGCTGACGGGCCGACCTGCGCTAAATTTTCTCCGGCTCGTCTCTAATCTCCGTACTGATATTACCACGTCGATCCAGGACATGCTGTCTCGAGAGGCTATGAAGCAATTCGGCTCAATAGACGCTGTATCTCCCATCCTTTCTCCGTGAGTTCAACCACGTCAATGCTGAAATTGCATGGGTAGGCTTCCGAGGCGGAAGCAAATGGCGCCATCAAAACGATCGGTTAGCACGCAACCACTGGACCGATTGTGTTATAATGGAACGATCAGGAAAGCTGGTTGTCCATGAATCCAGACGTGAGCACTGAAATTTTCATAATGAAGGTGGAATGAGGTTGAAGGTGACTTCGGACTTAACTATAGCTCGGCACACCTGGTGGCTCTGCACGGGGGATAGATGTTAGAAGACATCCAGAGCCTCGTCATGTATCTGGTAGCAGGTTCGAGACAATGCCAACGACGCGATGTGCGGAGGCTGCCGAATGAGCACAGCGCTCGAGTGAGCGTAGAGCTCTTGGTAAATCTTGTTCCGCAGTTCAGCGGGCAGAGATAAGAAGCGGAGTGTTTGTGGTGATATATTTGACATCTTCACGGAGGTCTAGAACAAATTTGAGGTCTCTTCTGGCTTGTCGGATGCGATGCGAATTGTTGTAGTCTGATGTCAGTGCAATACAACAGATGCAAAAGTCATTTAACTAAGAATACGGCACGACATGTTTTATATACGCAACGTGTATGCAGAAATACGTAGTTCACTTCTCTGATCTCGCCTACAGCTCTACTTAGGTCAGGCTGCTGGCATCATGCATAGTCATGATCCGTGTCATTTCTGCCTGCACAACAGCCTCCCTCCTAGCGCGCCCGCCGTGATCCCAGCGAGGGTCGCCAAGCGATCGCCATACGCAAACTCCCGAGCCAATAGGCCACCTGCAATTGCGCCACCCACTGTTGCGCCTGTAGAGTGGCGGGATGTGCGACCAGCTCTAGAGCGTGAGTATCGGCGACTGAATTGATCTGTTGATGCGTTGTGATCCGGGGTCTCGGACGATTCATAGACACGCTGACTGGATTTGGACGACATTGTCTTTGCTGCTACTATTGGTTTTGCACTATTATTTCGGCTTGCGTGCGATTCGTGCTCATGCGTCCTATTTAACCATGTGAGAGAAGTCGCTCACGATCTCTTTTTCCCTTCCACCAATCTCTCTTTCGAGCCCTCCCTGAGCCAGTCACGCGATGCCCCATAACCGATACCGAACGCACTTCGAGCCGATCGAGATGTCCGGCCCGCGCCATTCCATGGAGAGACGACAGGTGCGTCGACGTGGTACACGCAATGTGCCGCTGGTAGAACCTCAACGGCAGACCCTACGGTTATTAGCCGCGGCGGCTGATGTCGTGGAGCATCGAGAGCGAGTCGATGCCATGCAACTGTCGTCAGTATACCGGCGTTACCGTGAAATCATCGAGGCGAATTCACATGGCGATGTCATTGTCCGACCTATCTACCGCGAATTTATTGATCTCACTTCTCCAGTCGCCCGAAACTTTCCCCCGCATCCCTCAGAAGCTGAGTTCCGGAGCCAAAGCCAGGTGTCAGAAGCGTCTGGTAGTAGAGCAAACTCAACGACATTCCCGCCTCGTGGGACAGGAAACACTCAACGACTTGGTAAGGAAAACGTCTCTTTATCTTTATGTGCCTAGCTGATGATTCAGTTGCTCCGCTTTGCATTCCTCTGAAACACAAGAGTCAAGACATGAGGAATGCTGATGATCTGGACGATCGATGTGAGATCTGCTACAAGAGTTTTCCCGATAGTCTTTACCTGCCATGCCAGCATTTTAGCGCTCACTACGCCTGCTCGCTTCGCTGGATACACCGTAGACTTTTGGATGGCCAGAAGCCGACGTGCATTATTTGCCGGGCAGATATTGAAACAATGTATCAAGTCAGAAGAGCCTGATGTACAAACTATATTCCACCTTGACTCAACAGGATTCTATTTGAAAACAGCTGCACAGGCCGGAACAGAAACAGAGCTCCAACTCAAAGTCGCAAAAGTAAGAGTGTCTCATGGCTTCAACCTTGAATTGACCCAGCCACGAATCGACTGTCACAAGAGTTCTGATAGCTTCCAGATCCATTGAGAACGATCGGTTTGGTCCGTGCCTCATGAAGCATAGCTTTGTATGCTTGTAGTATAAGTTGTGACCAGCGAAGACTTTCAAGGCAGAAAGGCCGTGAACGACACCGAACAAGCTCATCCAGCAGCTCCGGCTCTGCAATGCAGCCTGACACAGTGCAAGCCGCTGGAGTCGGACCAGACGACGTAGTCCACATTGGAGAGATGAAGCCGTAGACTGCAGATTGCCAAGGGCGAGTGATTCGAGACTCAACGGTAGCGAAGCCAGCAGCTTGTCCACTAGCTTGTATTCGCCTAGCGGTGACAGGATAAGATCGAGACACTTCAATCTCGTCGTGAGCACGAGCACGCGTGATATGTCTAGTCGTATGTCGCCTAGGCGAAGCCGTAGGCGAGTCAGATTCGCCAGCGGCTGGTGTACAGTCGCTGGGACGTCGGAATCGATGAAGAGATCATCTTGACGAAGCCCAGGCGATGTAGGGTCCCAGATCATAGTTCGAGGTCCTATGAGGTCTAAATGGCACAGGTTGGTAGCGTTCACAGCCATCAGAGCGGACCGCACCACCAAACTCAAATTTCCAGAACTCGCTTGGCAGAACAAGGCCTGGGGCCACTGGTGGCTCGTAAGGGGAGCTGGTGTAGGCTGCCGGTCGCAGGTAAACACTCTCAGAGTCGAGAAACGATGAAATCTGGCAAGGATCGTGCGAAGTCGGTGCAGCAGGTGACCTTCGCGGATGAAAGCTTCCTGTTCGTCGAGGTACACGTCCATCGCATGTGCTTTAGGTATTGTTAGAAGGCGTCTTTCGCACCAGCTGGCGTATCGTGAGCGTGAAGGCCGCAAGCCTGACGCAGTTTCACCTGTAGTAACGATGTTGATCTCGTGGATGGCGGCCGCATACCGAACATGCATGGAAAGTCCTTCGAGACAGTCGAAACTTTTAGGATGCGTGAGGACTGTGATGCATCGCAGCTGACGCATGAATTCATGACAGCTGATAGCGGCCAGTTCCTGGCAAGTCAAGCGGACAGCTTTGAGGGATCGGGTATCGAGGAAATGCAGAGTGATCGCGAGAGTATCGTGGTTTAGGCGAGCCAACGGAGAGCCATCCATGTCCAGAGATCAACATTTGCTACTAAAGGAGCTTCGTTCTTATAGATATTTAAATCACTGCATGGCTGCGTAACACATACGAGGACGGATCCAATGGGTTCCGCATCGCAGGCTCTGTTTCAATGTCCATACTCGACAAGAGTCACATGACGATCACGGTCGTCACGGGGATATAAAACATGCTCTGTTGTTGGTCGTCCGAAAGTGTTTCGAGCCTAGCCAAAGTCTTTTGGGGGCCAACCGCAAGCCGATGTGATACTGAAGCCCTCCACACGGATCGCACCAAACACAAGTGAAGGCAGAGTTATGAATTTAGCCTAATGCTCAGGTGTCCCAAATCGGACCAAATGCTGGTACACCCCTGCTCCCGAGGCCTTGACATAGTTTGTATGTCAGTTGAGATCTAGAGACGACCATTACTGCCTCAGCATTGCTTTTCGCATACAGATCGTAGGCAGCTTGGATCACATTTGGGTGCTTGATCAAGTCAGTGTCGACGATTATGGCATTCGGATCGGCTCGTTCGACAGCATCAATGATGCCGTGACCGTACGTTCTGAAAGGTGTTGCAGCTGCCCAGAGGATGCGGCATCGTAGACTGTTGCCGCAGTCATTGAAAAGGCTAAGACATGGGCCGATACCAGATCCTATTGCGACAATGATGATCGGATCGAAGAGGGTCGCAGCACGAAGAATGCTCCACATGGGCATACCTTTGATCCATAGTTTCCGGAGAGGCTTCTTGATGAGGCTCTTCGTGATCTTGCTGGATCGAGAAACAATGATCGAGCAGCTCATAGTCGATGGTTCTGGAATGACGGTGAAAGAGTGGCTTTCCCCTAGTGGCTCAAGTGCAACGCGAATGCTTTGGCATCCCAGTGCACGATATGCATGGGTGAGGCCGCCGTCGAACCAGATGCGGATGGCATGGCTGGACAACATCTCTACCTCCACAGCAATGTAACGAAGCTGGAGCCAAGGGTAGATCACAAAGAGGACAGCCCACGTCAACAGCCAGAAGCTGGGAGACTGCACGAGCATGCGGCTCGGGAGTACATCGATTTCTTGTGCGTGCATTTTGCTGAATGCTATTGACTCCGTCCAGAACAACGCAAGAATTGTCCATCCAGAAAATCTGTGCACTGGTTCGGATGTGCTCTGCAGGCGATGTCGGATTTGTGGCGCTGCCGTGACGATCAGCGTTAGCAGCAATGTGCACGTGCAGATTGCTACCACGACAGATGGCACATAGGCACCCGGACGTCCGTTTAGTTCGAAGCTCGCGAGCAATTGGCCCGTGAATGCAAAGCACCAGACGCTTGCCCCGATACCTGCTCCGCTATGAATGCCACCAACATAGCAAATCTTGGAACACAACTTTCTCCACCACAGAGGAGCAGCCTTAGAAGTTGCGAGGACGAACAAGCGAAACAACCAGTTGACGATATTTTCGTTGCGCAAAACAGTTGATGCGGAGGTGTTTATGGCCAGTGCAGTCTGCATAGCCGACAGACGCGAGATTGAATTCTCTTGTAGGCAGACCGAGATGAGTGCAACCAAATTCGAAGTCAGAATTAGACAACATAACGCATGGCAAGGTTTGAACACTCCCAACTTGAGAAACCGATATGATTTCGTCCCTCGCTCTTTTGGCAGTGCCGTTGTTGTATTCATCGGTGCACTCGTGGTTGGGACGAGTCCTGGATGATCATCGAGGTCCCACCACCATCCAGTCGATTTATTGAACGATCGTAAAGCAATAGGTGGATAGACGGGCTGGTCGGATGGGTGGAGTATTTCCATCTTGGTGGCGACTCTGTCTTACACGGTCATGAAAAAAGCGTAAGAGAAGAAAGTAGTTGTTGGAGGAGTGCGGGCATTCTCTTATATTTTCGTTATGCTTCACGATTACTAGTGAGCAGGATGCCACAAAGCGCTCAAGAAAAAGTGAGCCCAAAACCTATTTCAATAGCTTCAAGTTTTGATCTCGGCGACTTGCTTGACGATCATCATCGCCGATTTAGACCTCAGGATGCGTGCCAGCTACGAAGGCTGATGTTGCATTGATCGACGAGAAAAGAGCGAAAGCAAGCGAATGGCGCATCCACCGACCGGCGCTAGGTTATGGTGCTGACTCCACTCCACTGTGCCAATCAGTATCCTCAGCTGCATTCGATCAGTTTTAGCTCCCACCATATGTCTTGCTTTATCCATAGACCTCGTAGAAGGTTTGATCTTCATACGTGATGCTGACACTAATCCTTGCACCAGTCATCTTGTGAAGAAGTTCAGCTTTCTTGAAAAGGGTTTTTGCTCTTTTCGAAAAACAATTGCGTTTCGCTTTTCTTTGCTTGCGGGCTTCTGCTTTCTCTATTGACCGAACCATTTATCAACGTTGCTGTAAAAGACTCAGACGATCATTCAAGGGGTTAGACTGTGGCTCTTATATATGCAGTTCCGTAGACGTTAGACTCCAATTCTATACCTCACGGTCCTGAAATGTCAAGTATAACAAGGCCTCGAGCACCTCTCGCTTGGAAAACAATAGGCATGGAGGCGACATATGTTTATACGGCAAGTTTCAGTCTTGTGGCGTTGGTGTTACTGCTATATCAATGTTCTGTCCAAAGCACATTGATCCTGCGGCCTGCGCTGAGGCATCATCTGGTGTACGCCAACGTTTTACCACGGTTTGCGAAGATGCCGTCCGTCTGCCCACTCCTCTGTATGATGTACTGTCTATACGTTGGCATGCATACCGTCTATATCTTTGCGAGCCCTGCTTCGCCCCAAGCAAGCAGCCGGAAGCTATCCCTTGCTGCACTTATGAACCTCTTGCCTCTGACACTCGCGATGCCGTTGGACGCGTGGAGTCGGATTGCCAACATCGCTCGGAAAGATGCTGCGTATGTACATACGCTTGTCGCCAGCGTCATCATACTCCTCAGCATCGCGCATGTCATAGTCGTACTTGACGGTGAGAAGATAGATCTGTCGCTTACGAAGCATAGAACAGGAACGATGGTAACTGACTCCAGTAATAATTGAAACGAAATTCCGACTAACGGGCTCGGAATCTAGCTTGGGAGCACTATCGTGTTGTCGAGTGTTCTGCCAATCCTTGGGAAACGGATTCTAGGAATCTTTGCCTGGCTTCATGGAGCTCTGACCATTGTTGTCTTCTACTTCCTTTGGACACATATTTCGACATTATTCGCCAAGGTTATCTTGATTATCATCTTCGTTCTTGTAGGGCTTACATCTATAGCATCCTCTATTCGAGCCTTTCACCAGTGCGGATTTGAGCGACTAAAAATATCTACAAAGGCCTCATCTGGAGGCACATTGTATCTTACCATGTACCTGCCCCGAAGAGTCAAAATCCAAGCTGGTCAGTACGTTCGAGTCTGGTGCCCCGAAGTGACACCTTTCGTAAGCCGGCCTTTCATCGTGGCATGGTGGAGCCATGGCGAGCATAGCACGACTATAGAGCTACCTTTGTGCCAAGGTGATGCGTTTGCCCACCGATGTCGACAGACACAGAAGGAAAGTTTTGCCTTGGTCAGCTTACCGTATGGTAAGAAGATTGACTTGAAACCCTTCTCTGCCATCTTATTCGTTGCTTCTGGTAACGGCATATCGGCTCAAATACCATATATACTTCAATGCTTAATCGAAGATCCCGTAGGTGCTGGCGCTCGGAAGTTCATACAAGTGGTGTGGGAGTGTCAAGCCTCACAGACAGCTGCGGTGCACGAATGGTGCCAGCGCCTGCTACACATCGACAATGACTCCATGGTGAGGAAACTGTGATATGTAACGAGCTGTTCCTTCACTGACAGACGCGTAGAGACTGAAGTTCCGCATCTACACTGATCAGAAGTGGGATAGCGACACAAGGCATGTCGAGCTTTGTGAAAGTCTAGAGAATGCTGTGGCCACGACTAGAGCGGCTGTCGAAGTCTTTGGAGAAAGATTTACAAATCATGCTAGCGACCGCCCGAGCCCTGATGATAGACGGAGAGGAATAATAGAGATCGATACCCCAAAGGTGGATGCATTGGTTGGCGTCGCAGGTGCGTCCTAGTAAGGCTATTAGAGATACACAGACACTGACCGTTCAAAAGTATCTGCAGAGTATGATTTGAGGGAAGCTGTTCGAGCAGAGATACGATCCCGACATCACATGTCTTTCTTTGAGCTTGAGTATCAGCCATAGTGCGAAGCTTTATGCTGTAGAATGATTTTGTAGACACTATATCAGACAATATCATTAATTGAAAGGGTTGATATAGGTTGTAGAGTACAATGATAGACTATATCTGAAGTCGAAAGGCTAGCAGCAATAAAGCGATAGAACCGTGCGGATCTGTACATTCGCAGCCGCGATCGCGGCTGCGAATGTACAGGTTCTTACGGCTAGTGCTTGATCTTTGATCGCAGTCGCAGGAAGGAAAGAATAGTGACTCGGAATCGAAAGGGTACAATAGTGGTTAGCGTCATTTGTGCATTCGCAGCCGCGATCGCGGCTGCGAATGTACGGATCGTCGCCTCTTTCAGTCCCTCAAATGGCGTTTAATTTCCTTTTCGGCCTCCTCAACCATGTGCTGCGACCGGCTTAATCCTGAGTTGCTCCACTATGCCCTCGCACAGTGTCTGCAACTTTGCGATCCCAGCCTCAAGGACATCCATACGCTATTGAAGCATGAGTAGAGATCATTCGAACCAGGGTGTGGTAGCATACCTCGATCAAGGATGCAACACATCGGCGCAGCAAAAGCTCGTCCCTTCCCTTGAACTTCTCCTGCTCAGTTTTCACCTCTAGACTCCCATGAGGCTGCTGCTCGAACGAGCGGTCCATCGTGTGCTGCCAGTTCATACTGATGGTAAGTAGTCTGATTACGAAGAGGACTCGGTCTTTGACATACTGATTGTCGTCTTGGTCAGGTACTTGCCACTCCCCCGTTGCGAAATCGAAAACATCCTCGCCATTATCCAATCGATTCGCCCACTCGTCGAACGACAATGAAAAGAATGGATCGTACCCAACATTGGGGTTCAAAGCCGTAATTTCCTGCTCATTCTGTGTGACAACATGAGGACTGGCTGAATTCTGCATTGTAGCCCGAGGGCTTACACAGGCTATGCTAGTAGGCAATTCCATTTCCAAGGCTTCGGTCGGTTGATGCTTCTTTCGTACGGACGGGACGAATTTATATACGTCAGGTTAAGGCTTCGTCCCCAAGCACAAGAAGCCGGCTGTTTCATGTGGACACAACAACCTGAAACACTACATCAAGAAGCAGTTTGCATCCTTCGGAATGGACCTACACAGGGAACTGATCTGCATCCGCGTATCGTTCGCTGCGCTTATATAAGGTGCATTTGAGGATAAGCAGAGTGATCTGGCTGCGGTGAAATATGATACTTGACTTGAGCATGGCAGCGAGCGAAGAGAGCCCAGTGCATACATGGTCTCGATGTCGATCGTACCATTCACAGGGCGACGTGCCATCCAGTAGCATCGCCGAAAGCTCTTCTCCTGGCTCGCGTTACCCGTCGCGCGGCAGCAGTAGTGACAATCGTCACGGTCCTCAACAAGACTCGTCTAATGTTGGTCAAACAGCGAGCGGCTAGTAGAGACTCCATTTAACCGAAAATGCAGGAACTACCCCAAGGCAGAGACGACAGCGGCTGTGCGCAATGCAAAGCTCACGGAATCTCGTTCCATCACCTATGGGCTGACCACCAGGCGATGTACCATTGGGCTCAGCAGCTGCACTGGATCTTGACGAAACGCACATCGGAGTGCGAAGAACTCCGTCAAGCGTTTGAGAATTTGCAACGTTGTCTAGATAGCACGCAGATTCGACTGCACACAAGCGAGCTCGAGGTCGGCCGGCTTGCTGCGCAGCTGAAAAAAGTTGAGCCATTTGTTGCCGCTTGTAGGAAGAATAAACGCCAACGATTGGATAAAACTGACTGATGACGCAAAAGTAGAACTTGTAGGAAGAGAATGATCACGCACTCTTGTTCGATCCTGCATTTTGCTCTGCTTGAGAATTTGACAATGCTTCCACAAGCGCCGTCAGTATCGCATTTGTCGATCGCGCGAGTACCAGAAGTTGGGTTGTCGTGCAGTTCGTGCATGCATCTGCCGAGCGCTCCGCCGCCACTAAGCGCGCTTGGCGTTGATAAAAACGTGGAGGCTGCATTCTCGGCTATCATCCGAGATCTGAAACAGGCGCTGACGCTGAGATCTACATCGACGTTTCAAAGATACTGTTTCATAGATACTGTTTCAAATTTACTCACTAACTTGCAAGACATTAAATGCCTGAGGACTCTGTCAACACCGTGCATAGAAATGAAATCAGGCTCCTGCAAGTGCTGCAACACCTCCGAACAACGATTTGATTACTACAAACTATGGACGCTTCTGGCCAACCTCTTGTCGTCCTGAACGAGGACGTCCCAGTCTCAGCATTATTACGACGACTGCGGGTATGACTATGACTGTCGTTTTTGTGTCTTGATACATTCTTACCTTGCATATTAGGATCTTGTTGGCGAGTTCTTGGTCGAAGTCAAAGAGTCCACCAAGGTCTTCAGTACTGCTCATGTTGAAATAGTTATCCGAGCAGAAGCCGACCAGCCGCCACAACAAGGCCACGATACTCCTAGTACTTCGCCGTTGGCGGGGACATCACCTCTGCCAGAGCCGAGACAGCCCAGTCAGAGTGTTAGGCCGTCCAGTTGTACCTACAACAGCGATGCACGTGACGATGATGAACAGAATCGAAGCACGGGCAATGAGGACGAAGCAAGTGAGGTCGATAACGTCGAGTACGAGAACTGTGTTGCAGCGAATCGAGTCAAAGGCGGTGCGGTCAGACTTAGGGCCTCGAGAGAAAACGCGTGCGCTCTACCAGGTAATCCAGAGGAGAATCGTTCCTCCGACGCTTTCGAATCGTTGGCAAATTCGCATTCTCTTGATGACTCAATGGATCAGGAAACCTGCGTCTCTGGAGGTGCTTCAGCTGATGCGCTATTCGACAGCGCCGAGATTGGTGGCATCCACCCACTTCCATCCCCATGTCTCACCAACGCCTTATCTATATCAGATGACGACAGACTGTCACCCACATCCAGAGCGTTCGAAAGTGGCCGAACTACGGGTAGGCATGTGGAACATACGCAAGAACCAGATGCGGCTAGTCTACCCGTCATCGTAGATACAAGCGTTGAGGCACCGTCATCAACACAAGGTCAGATGAGCTTCAGAGACGACGACATTGAGAGCAGTCTGTTTGTGACAGGGGACTCCTCACAAACAGAGATCAGCGACAACGAAATCTGGACTAGCATAGACAGAGATACGATAAGCTTGTCTTCCATCGAACAGCAGATCGACGCCAAACTTTCACGCTGCATCAATCTGGCCGATGATTGGCGAGCAAAATTGCAATCGTTCTTCCGTGTCTCGGAACAGCTTCCCGACATGGCCATCTTCAGGGTCCTACTGCGAAACGTCACTCCGACTTCATCTATATTTGTCGATTTCGATTCAGTTGGGACAACGACACAAGCCTTGGAGGCAGCAGGCTTGAGTACTTTGAAGCACGCTCGATATGTTGTCATAACATGTCGCGAGAACGAACAGGTCTCGGTGGTCGTCATCGACACCGCTCGACAAACTCTTTACGATTGCGGAGCACCTCGGTGTCTCGTGGAGGAGATAAGGGTCTTCGATCTGTTCGGCCTCCCCGCTCCGTTATACACGTCTGTTGCTTGCCAGTTGCCAAACGTGCAATCATCCATGCGAGTCTTCATCTGCCTAGATGCCATTCATCGAGTGATGACCGATAGACTGCAGGAATGGGACATTCCCAGTAGCGACCCACGCATGTCCTTGCTCGAAGCGATCTTGCTCCCCTGTTCTCTACAAGCTCAGCTAGACCACCTCAATGGACCTCAGAAGAGGGCACATGGTTTACCCATTGGAACTAGCTCCAAAAAGATTCGTCTTGATCATCGTCTCGCACGTCTCCCTGCTCTGCAGAACGACTTCGACGTCGATGCGGTCTGGAACTCACCCGAGGATGTGCACTTAGGAGTACCGCGTAATGTCATGGAAGCGTTTCGCAACTTCACGTCGGACGAAGATCAGCTGAACACGCTACACCAGGCATGGATTGACCCAGGATATTCGAGGACAAAGCTTGCTGATCATAGGAGATTCCGCATTCTTCAAATGATGATGTCTTTCGCGACGCCAGAGTGTGTCTGGATCTATTTTCGCGAGCAAGGAACTTTACAGTCCGCGGCTAGCGCTGACGAAACGATCCATGAAATGCATCGCCTGGTCAATAGCATCAGACGTATGGCCAAAAGGAAAAACTACTTTCGCACGCAGCTGCGAACGATGTACGTTCGTTTATACTTGGAGCACGAGTCCAAAGTTCAGCGAAAGCAAGAAGAATTGCAGGCGAAGCGTAAAGAACAGCGAAAAGTAGGAGCACACAGGACAATCGGAGGGCGTGGCAAGAATGCCCCCGATCTGATTTATGATGAGTATCGGAAATCATTTCGAGAAGGCGAGTTCGAACATTTCAAGACGTATCTCCGTATGGGGCAAGCTCTCTCAACTTTATGCGATGCTTTGGAGAACTCCCAGGCTCTTTGCCTGCTACCATGCGGAAAGGTAGAAACTCGCTTGCCGATAAAGCTAACGGAGGAAGATAACGGTCGATGGATTCGTGACAAGGCCATTGATCCAAGCGAGTGAGTCAGTCCCGAGTACAGCTTTTCGAGCAGGAATAACGGTCAATGGACAGGTACGATGACATGACTGAAACCCAAGCAAGATTCTTCGGAAAGTGGCTGTTCAAACTGCGCCCGAAGCTTGCGGTACTCAAATTATCACCGTTGAGCAAACTCACAGATGCAGTTCTGAATGACGGGCTTGTAGACATACTGGAAGCCGGGAATGCGCTACCACTTGATGCGGACGAGTTTTTAGCATTCATTTCCAGTTGACAGTATTCAGTCTCGATGTTGTGCATGGCGTGCTGCCCACACGTACTATGCGGTGGCCACCACATGACTTAGAATGTGTTGACCAGTGGTGTTTTCGGAGACATCCACACGACTATGTGACAGATATCCCGGACTTCTGTTCTACTCATGGCTCCATACTACGATCTTCTTGCGTCCTCCTTTTTACGTTGCCATGCCGCCATCATATGATCTATGGTTGTCATAATACTAACATTCATTATTCAAGAATATAGCTGACGTCGCAATTTGTACCCCGCATCTTACGGAATACATGGGATAAATGAAGCGCGCTTAGCGTTTCGAGACATGCAGGAAATGCATGGTGACTCCCGGCGCTAGATCCTGAAACAAATGCTAATGCTTCAAGAGATGACTTTATGTTTCAGTGCATCAACACTCTTCCTCTCGATCATCTATATGTAAAGTCATGTCGCCGCGTCCATTCTCCATCAGTTCATTACCTCGTCAATCCATCAGAACACTAATACAGCCGCATTCCTGTAAGAAGTCCTTGTCAGCTTTTAGACCGACACACCATTCCCTCGTGCCACTTTGCATAGCTGTCCCTTATCGACGAAACCAAGTCATGGCGACAAGCCCTGCCCATGTCTCTGAGCAACTCTGCGAGGACATTCTTGCGGATAAGATGCAACAAAGACTCGAGGTGCGCTTACCTTCGTCGTTACTTTGGCGACACTGATCGTCTTCAGGACACGGCTCGCAATTTCATGGATCAGATCGATACTCAACCAGAACGTGGAGATCTCGAGCTAGTTCCTCAAGCAAAAGCAGCCGATCCATACAAAAATCATGAACGCTCCTCTTTCCAGGAAACGGACTATGTAATGTCATTGTCTTCGCCAACTCTTGAAGGCTTGAATCCACTACATTCGGTCCGCCCTACGCAATCGTACAATCATTTCGAACGTGAATCTCTACTCTCAGACTCGGCCAGTGCATCGCACCCAGCTCTCCCAGCTAGCGCAGAGGACTCTCTTGCGCCGGTTACTGCAGTTTGCAACGATAGTCGATTGGGATACATTGTGGCCTCAAAGCGGGACCAAGCTGTGAGATGGTCCGCGAAATGAGTTTTATCGGACTGGCTGACATCAACCGTTAGGATCCTGAAGATCTTCGTGCCGGGGGAAGTGAATTCTCTGACGCTGAAACCAGTCTTCCAGAACCTTCGTTGAGGCCATCAATGCGAGCCCTGGCAATGTCGCATGTCGAGCGGGGGCTCGAGCCTCAATTCAACCAATCTCAATATTCCTCGATCTGGGAAGCAATCTTCACTGCCGACGACTGGCTCAATATGGTCTGTAAGCAATTCAGAGTAAATCCCCTTCTGATGGGCAATCGTAAGGATTTTGAATGCGTGATGCATTCCACAGACTGGAGAGAGGATCAGCCTTATTTGATGCTCATTTTGAGGGACTGGTCCGGAAATTCTCAGTATACAGAAGACGAACTCCTCATGTCATTATGTGACGGGAAGTTGCACGAGACGGTCTATGAACTTGAGTCTGGCATCAGACTTGATCTTCGAGACGTTATCGCCAACGAAGAACTTCCCATCTACAATTCGAAGCTATTTAGGAATGGCCTTGATCTCTCTTATGCGTTCTGGGAGGATGAAAAAGCCACTATAGGAAGTATTGGGAGGGAGCAAATGGCGATTCCGCGCAGTATACCAGGACTACAACATCCGATGTTGTGGAATGACATCGATGCCTACCGACCCTTTGGCTGTATCACCATCGACGATAGACATCTTCGCAAAGATTGGGCAAACGCCAATCATCCAGTCGACAAAGAAGACATGTGCATTGACTTTGGCCTGAGGTTAGTTCTTCCGAATGGACGGTCATTCAACCAAAGATTCGTCCGTAGTGGGTCTGACGTGTGCGACTTCTGGCGAAATCGTATTATAGACTGGAAGGACGATGATGCGGATAGAGTGGGCCATTTGGATATGAGTGTGTTTGAAGATGCATTCAAAGGTTTCGACTACGCGCAGGGGCAAGATGCTGTGCCTAGATTATAACTGGACTTGAATGAAACATAATGTTTTGCCGATGACGAGCACCGAGATGTAAAGTGATGTAATCGATCGCGTCACAGTCCGTGCTTCGCTACCGACTAACCGGGTCCACCTAAGCGCCGATAGATGCATGCAGAAACACATCCTTCCAACAGGGAGCACTTCCGACATACGCTGTGATTGTGTTTCAGACAATATTCCTTCCTGCTGTGACGGGGAGCATCCAGCGACGCATCAACGCATCAACAAGCTCAACGGGCAAGGCCGTCATAGTTTTCCGGTAGACTATCCCGATGGCCGACGCTATACCTTGCACCAACTTGCGCTAACCGCTGTGCGACCGATGACTGTTCGAAACGGGCCAGACAGACATCAGTACTTTTCAATCAAGTCGACGTGGAGCTTATGTTGCAAGCAAGGGCGATAGAATACCATGAGACAGTCAAAAGCGACGGCCATAGGCGACTCCGAGGCAACGACTCTGGCTGCCCTCGAAATTGTGAAGCGATTCATGCCATGCTTCCACGGACTCGCCTTATTGCGACCTCGCCTTGCACTTCTTGCTCAGACCGTGACCAACTCTACTCAATGCCAACTGCCGGCAGCCGCAACAATTTCTCTATTCGATCAGCAGCCCTCACGCCACCGCTGTTACCAAACCTGGACTCGATGTCCACTAGTAGCGAAGCGTCACATTTAGTTTGCCGTCTCGCGCCTGAACTTCGAGGAATTCGAAATAGAAGCTGACTTGTTAATTGGGGGGATTCCATGACGATGCCAGAGATCTGTCTACCGTCAGCACGATCATCACGTCTACCCATATCAGCTACGACGCCACTTTGTATCGCGCAGCACCGATCTAGCCGCACCGCGAATCGCAAGGATAGGCCACCTCTGCCCGAAGAACCAAGTGCCAAGAGAAGACTAATCTCTTCCATGGTAGATCTATGGAAAGAGAAGCTATACCGTCAAAAGTCTGGGATGCTTTCCGCGGATACACATCCGATGCCAAGCAGCTTGGTCCTCTTTGCTAGACGTGGACAGATCCTACATTCTCGAGCGCCGAACTATCAGAACAGAAGAGATTCCGCATGCTTTAGATGATCAATAATCATCTCCGTCGCAACACCGGCGTAGCTATATCTCCATGACGGCATCGGGGCGGCAGACGACTATTATAGACGGTGATGTACCTGAACTAGAGAAATTCATCAAGAAAATTCGAAATCTACTGAAGAGGAAGGATTATTTTGCGTTGCAGCTCCTCGTATGTTCGCTTGTATGCAGAGCATGATGCCAAACGCGTAAGGACGCAGAACTGAATAAAATCAACTACCGAGCACCTGCAGACCTGCCGACCCCGGAAGTAGATACGACGAGATGTTGGGGGCTGTATCGAGGATGTTCGCAGGTTGGATTTCGAAGCTACGACCGAAGCTCGAAGTTCTCAAGACAGCCAAGTTTAGCATGCTTGCAGAATTGCTCGTGACGGACGGGTACTCATAAAGTGAAGAGTATGGCAAAACCTGCCGCTCGATTACAGTGAAGTCTTTGCATAGTCGTACGAATACTGCTTTGGGACACCATTCAACCTCTGAGCGATGACTATTGCTTAGTGGGCGTTTGGTCACTCCATGAGCCATACATCCTCCCGGCATCTAGACTAGGCTTTTCTACATGGTGCTGCCACGGCACTGTCTTCTAACTTTGCGTATATATGATCAACGAGATCTTCACCGATCCACCTGTCGGTCCCTTTATAGCGGTATTCCTTTCTCGATGCGATCCAACGTACTTCTAAAGGACTGTTGGCAGTGGTCTCTTTGGGATCTTTACGGTCTAATCTGCGTTCCTCGCTATGCTCAACAATACGAGCTTCAACGATCAAATGACAAAGCATCTTCAGCTCGCCTGCATCGTCTTCTGGGATCGGCGGTAGTGGAAATGGAGTTCGTGGGAGCTGAGCTCCGACTGAATCCACAGAATCCTTCTCGAAATGCACATTCATTTTTATCTACGTGATTCAGCTCGTCCGTCGACCATGTAGTGTACAGTTATATACTTTGTATCGACCCCTGATGTCCTACCCATCAGGATTAACTGGAGGTCCATAGTCGCTTGATACCAGCTGTACATAAGGGTTCGCTGTCCTGACTCATTTATCACACGAACTCCTACCAGAGGTCATAATGCGAGCATATAAACCGACCGTCCTGCTGACATGCATTTTTCTCTCTCCAACAAATGCTCTCGATATCAAAACGTGCGTGTTTATCAGGCATCACATATTGCGATAAGATGCTAATAATGGAGGTAGACAGAGAACAACAATGCCGCATGAGCCAGACGAGATCAATTTCACTCTCCATGTGAAGCTGCAGTTCCTAGGTAATATTACAGCGATTATGAAAACTGAGTTGACGTATCGAGTACAGATACCAGCCTGGTAAATTTGACGACCAGTGATAGTCCTATCTCAGTTGATTCGACAACGAGCTCAAGTCCACAGATATCGGCCAGTGATGGCGACTCCTTCCCGTTGATCACCGGTCCACGTAGTTCGAGTTACAGCTCTACTGTAACTGTAACCACGCATCGGGATAGTAGCTCTGTTCCGGCCTCACAATCCGGTGGTGCGCAAGGGCTTTCAATCACGTCGACTTCTCCTGCTCAGGCGATTCCTGCGGATCAGGCTAATCGTCAGAACACCTTGACTTCAAGCCCTCCAGTTATCTCACGGTCGAGTCAGGTTGGGATTCGCTCATCAAGTACGTTCGCTCACGCGCCAAATTGGCATCTCGTGGAAGTAGGAGCCAATTCGCAAGGTCGTTTTGAGCCTCAACGTCTGGATGCTGCCGCAGGTGACTTCATCACCTTCAAACTAGCTGGTAATTATAGTCTGGCTCAATCAAGTCTAGAAAAACCGTGTCGTGCGAATGGAAATTTTGTATCTGTGTTTGGGCTGGAAACAATTGATTATATGGTACAATCTACCACAGCCGAATACTTCTTCAGCGCCTTATCGACTAATAAGGGTGGTTGTAACAATGCTACTGTGTTCTCAATCAATCCGGGAGATACGCACAGCGAATTCCTTCGAAATGCTGCATAATCCATTCATTGTGTACTTAGTTATCGTAAGTAATCACTACTTGTCACCATATACCGCACCAATTTTCCCAAGCTTGACGAGAGAAGATGAACGTGTTTCTCGAGGAAAGAGAAAGTGATGCCAGTTTAAGCACAGCTCTTTCGATTTCTTGGAACGCCGAATTAGAAAGGATGATCTCCCGATCTTTCTTGTGTGCGAATATCAACGGCATATCCTGGCGTAGTTGGTTCTGCACTTCGCCGAAACTGACATGTCTTGGTTGCCCATTCTCTGAGATCAAAAATGCATAATGACCATGTACAAGGTCCAGGAGCGGTGACAATTTGACCAAATCGATGTAGTGCACGAGCCCATCAGGCAGCAAGAACACGAATCTGCTCGACCGTAGATCCTGGACGGAAAATTGATCAAAATCGCATGGTGCAAACCATGTTCGTCGCAAGTCATGCTGAGGCTCCGGGAGAGGCTGAGTGCTTGTGGAGTTCATCGCATTTGGTGGTCGGCCACCATAATAATATGAGGCAATGTCACTTGTGACATCCTCGCTCCGCAACGACACACTACGTGCGGACTCTTGACTTGGACTGGTGGTTCGTTCGGCAGAGATCTCCCGGTTGGTAGGGCTGGAATAGATACTCGACCCTGGGCTGATTCTTCCGATGCGTGGGTAGATAAGCCGTGATGGCGATATATACCTACCTTGACGAGCCAGTACCATATGGGTTGACACCGGACGATCCATTGCAAGCTGCAATGTCCCAGCAGAGAACAATGCCGCGACATCTTCTTGAACACCACCGAAAAAGCAGGTAAAGATGTCGCGAATGACATACATTGAGTCGACGCGATCGATAGCCAACGAAGTGGCTGTGGGATCGAGTAGCGTCAGAAAAAGCCTTCTCCGATACTGTTGCAGCATCGTGTCCAAGGGTATGCCACACCGATTCACACGTGGCACGTGCGGATCATCCACGGTTTGAGTAATTCCTTCAGGCTCGACCCATCTTTCGGAAGGCTCTGGAAGTGACGATATGATCGATGGTCCCAAGCATCGAATGTCTTCATCGTTGTCTAAGCTTTGACCTCGGCTAGCACTGAGCTCTCGTAGAAATTTATACGTAAGCAGGGTGCCCGGATGTTTGGACAAATGCAAATCGATCTCTTGAGAAGAGAAACTGTTCCTTCGGGCATGGGCCGCTAGCATGTACGGCCCAGCCTCGTTACGCTCTGGGGCAGGTTTTCTGGCTCGAGAACTTCGTTTCGGAGACCTGTCTGTGACACGGGGAAAATTCCTCCCTGCCCACATCCAAAGCTGGACATAGCAGACTCGGAACCTTGCCTCGGGTTGCAAATGAGACGCAGAATAGCTGAGGTACTGAGCTTCCCCTGTCTCGATCTGTAGAGCGTCGGTCGCCCAATCGAAACGATCACGGCATAATTGCTCGATCTCATCTTCAACATTGAGCTTGGGTAAGATATGTCGTAAGGCTTTCGACCATATCTCAAGCTGGATCGTGTCCGCTACAAAGGTACGTAGAGATAGAATACGACCTTGGACGCCTACCAGTCGCCCCACCAGGTGATGACGCTCATTTTGCGGATAGTGCTGGAAGATAAGACCGCGCTGTGACATCTCAGCAAGTGTCTCACGATCTTTGAGGTCAACATCAGGACACAGTGTCGCAGTAAGCCGTACGGTCTCTGAATCCAGATTTTCAGGGTCAGAAATGTATGTTTCCAGCTGCCGCTTCAAGCGATCGAGGTATCGAATCATTTCCTGCAGTGATCACTCAGAAGAACTGGCTTGCAGAAGATTGGCAATGGACTACCTTGTTTGCTTTGATCGTGAGCAACCTATGGAATACACCGAGTGGAAACTCCGGCCATTCTCCAACATATGGTAGCAGAGAATCAAGTGCTCTTTGTAATGGCAGATTGCGACGACTGAGCTGATCAAAATCCGTGCGTTTGGTACTGGATAACTGCGATAGCCAGAACGCTGACAGGGATGGCGTATTCCGCTGGCAATACCGAAGGTTTCGATAAATGTCACCGTCCGTGAACGATCGGCTGTTTGGCATGTGAGTTCGTAAGGTGTGTATCTCCACATCATCCAACGCTGTATCAAGAGGTTAGAGTTCGTACATGCGCCGAGTGGATTACATACCATCACTATAGAAGTCAAAGGGCCACCAGTGGTCATTATGGTTCTCAAACATTCGTGCAGCGCATATGCGAATCCGGCCCTGCACGCATGTAAAGCGTTCGTCAGCAAGGAAATTGAGCGTCTGTAACTGCTGGCAGGGATCGCGGGTGGTAGATGCAGTAACACCGCACCTGGTTAGCACGTTCAACCACAGCTGCGTCGAGATGACCGCCGTTGCATGATGCCTGTAGTCCTCGCGGTTGCAGCCAACATCCATGAATTTCTGGTATAAATCTGTCACATCCCGTCTCACCACGGTGCGGACACCTGGCAAGCCTGAGCTCTCAACATTGGCCTGCCAAACACTTGCATTGGCACTGCCCAAATAGTGTCGTGCAGCAATCGTTCGGTTCATCATTGACGCTCGGTCTGAAATTGGTACACGAGGGACTTTCAAAGACTTACCATGTCAAAGACTGACCAACACGTTTATACGAACGTTCCGCTCAACGATCAAGCTCACATGGACGCTTGTACTGAGCCCGGGTGGTACCGAATCACACGCAGCGGAAAGGGTCCGCAGTTCTGTTTCAGCCACAGCCAGCGACTGCAGGTGTTAGCAAACAGTCTCGAGGCCAGATATGAGAGCTCCCACCCAAGCATTGTGCTACTCATAGGCAAAGAGCAGCGACTTACGGCTACCTCAGGCCTGCGCATACCGCAAAGTCAACAGCATCGAACTGGTATCCCGACAATTCACGAATGGCACGATTTTGGCGCTTCGTTTCCGGTCTTTGTGGCTGGAATGACACTGGACAACAGTTGCATTGAGATTGGGCCACAAGAGCCTGCGCCCTTCTGCAGCTGCCACCAGGACACTAGCTATCCTATTCCATGGGCTCTTGATCACGAGAGGACGAATGTTCATGATCACTTCGCCGTGCACGCGGTCCTACCGTTCACGGCGCTTGTGCTATGCTTCGTCGATGACTACGAGCGCGCGGAACTGGAAAGCACCGTAAAGCGATGGGATGCGATCGCTTCTCGTATTGATGCACCAAAATCCCGACTTTTGTTGGTCGGGAGTTCTTCAGTGTCCTTACAATCTATTGCCGGACTCAGCCGGCAGCTGTTCCACTCCGCTGCAACCTTGAACCTGCGCAAACGACCGCTGACGCGCTCCATTATTTCACGTCATATCACTGCGGACCGTCGATTGCGAGACTCTCAAGATTTACTCTTTAACGCAAATCATCTGGCGCGACTGCATGAGATGGTGGTAATGAGGGTCGCCAGAGAACCCGATCCCACTCTAAACCTCTTTCGGATGACCAAACCAAATTACCGTCAGGATACGCATGAAAACCATTTGCGGGCCTTTTTGATGTTGACGGGAGCAGCTCAGCTGTCATCCTCGGATGCCGTTGCACACATAGCGTCAAGCCTATCCCTGCATGCCTGGCCACCTGGATCACACTGTAAGTTCAGACAGTCAGCGACATTAGAGTTGAACAACTCGTTAAGATCTAGATTTCTCTGCCGAAAAGGTCTTTGATTCAATGTACAAGCCGGCCGTGCTTGCAGCATTCCTCAGTCTGGGCGACGATGTAAGCCGAACCAAATGCGCCGAGGTCAGGGCTGCTCTTTGCGAACGCCGCGCACAATTACGCTCTCATCGCACAGCTCGGCCTGCTCTCGATCTCCACCGACAACAAGTCAGAGAGCTGCGTTCGTTACGATCTCTTCCACCTAACGTTCTGTGCATCTTCTGCCTCATGGGTCTAACTCAGCAACCGTTGCCTTGTGGTCACACTTTGTGCGATGTCTGTGTCAGGTCACTAAGCGATTGCATCATAGGCGAATACTGCTATATGATCCGAGATTGCATCTTCTGTTCCCAGACAATACGTTTTCAGCGCTGTCTGAAGCCACCTACCTGTGGTATTCGTGCTCTTAGTCTCGATGGTGGTGGCATTCGCGGGGTGATATCCCTCGAGAACATGTTGCTAATGCAAGACGAGCTCGGGAAAGGCTCCGAGCTCAGATTCCTCGACCAGTTCGATCTTGTCGTGGCAACAAGTGCAGGTTAGGAGTTCTTGTTTGACTTTTGGATTTTTGACTAATACTGCAGGTGGTCTTCATGCTCTGGCGCTCTATACTCGAGGTCTAGATGAGGCAACTTGGATTGCTGAGTTCGAAAACGTCGTGAAGACCACCATTCACGCTCACGCCAGTGTCCCAAAAGCCTTTCTCGAGCACGTTAAGCGTGTAGCGCGGTTCTGGTGTCAAGATGGCATCTACGATACCTCCATGCTGGAGACACTGTTCCAACGGCTGTATGGACAAAAGAAAACGCTGTTCGCTTGGCAACGAAATGGTCATCAGCCGAAGATCGCGATTACGGCCACGTCCATCTCGAACAAGCCGGAAACATACCTCTTCACAAACTACAACATCGATACCAGAAACCATAAGGACAGGAAAACCCAGCTGGATTATAGCTACGCTCCTAGGGCTCCTTCTCCTGCCGCAGACGCAAGCGTATGGCAGATGTGAGTCACATCGCCTGATCCGCTTCGAACAAGAACTGATCTTCCAAGTGCTAGAGCCACATCTGCTGCCCCTCTGTATGTAGAATCACGAGTTAGAGTTGGGAAAGCTGACGGGGCTCTAGCTTCTTTCCCACCATCAAAATCGGGGGGGTGTCTTATCAAGATGGGGGAATACGCTCCTACAACAACCCAGTCGCACTCTGTGATCCCGAGATATGGCGTCTTTGGGGTCAATCTCAATTCTATGATGTCCTACTGTCTCTAGGTACGGGATATGAAGAGCACGGCGGCCCACCACCTAAGTATCGTGGGCAGTGGCATCATGGATTCACTCCACGTATCTACGACAACATCATAACGATGAACGACAACCACGAAAGCCATCTGAAGTATGAAGGGCGTCTAAGAAAGTGGAAGAGAGAGAACTACTTTCGCCTGGATCTTAAACTGGAACGGCTTCCAAAAATGAATGATGAGAAGGAAATGGAGAATCTGCGTCGAGCAGTCCGAGAGCATGGTGCTACAGAAAGAAGGAATCTCAAGAACGCGCTTCTAATGGCCTCTTTCTTCTTCGAACTCGATCATCGACCGATACTTGGGCATGAGCCAATTCTTGGACACCGCCTTTACCATTGCCAAGGTTCTATACGTTGCAGGGTCACACCTCTCCCCGTCATCAACGCTCTGCAAGTCGATCGAGGAAATGAGTTAGAATTCGTCCTCGATAAGGGTGTACACCAAGAGGTCAGCCTTGTACGGCTTCGAACGACCGATGCTCTTGACGTAGCTCGAGATATTCGAAGCTATATATGCAAGCAATGCGACCGTCTCAAGATACCGGTTGACTTCTATGTGCGACATCCGACCGAGACGATCTCAATCGTTTGCAAAACAGACGAAACAAGGCGACGGATAAGCGGGTTTCCCCATTCCATGGCGTGGTTTGTCAGCCAACAGCAGCTCGATGCAGCATTTGGGCGTCAAGATCACGTGCTGCCAGCTGCTGCGACATGTCCAGCCTGTAGCGCTCAAAATCTGAAACGACGTTCCACTTTTGAGAGGTTAAATAGAAGCGTGCGCCCGCGCAAGATTTCAAGGCAAACGTAGTTCCCATAGTTGTGTCCTCAAAGCTCAGTACAATGACATTCGGTAAACGTGCTTCGGAGTTTCCTGTCCCACAACGTTCGAAAAGACCACAGCTCATGTCTCACGTCGCTGCCAGTGAGCATGCTGTATCCGAACACACCGGACCTGCACTCGAGCGGCAGAATTGTGCGCCTGCAAGGCCGACCCCAGGGATTGGGCTCCCATCTCATCCGGCCCAGAGTACCTTCAACTTTCCTGGGCAGCATCTAGCGCGTCTCCGCATCGTTCACGAGAACCCAGACAGAAAGTACACACTTATCAAAGAGCGAACTGCCCTGTTCTTGGCAAACGACTCATCCTCGAGGATCGTTGCCGTGAGAAAGCATGACAGGTCGAAAGCACGGAATACAGATGAGGTACTGCGGTGGAGAAGGCATCCGAATACTCTGGATATCTTAGAAATCTTTGAACACGACGACTCTATCAGTATCATCTACGAGGATATGGAGCTAACCCTGCACGAGCTCATGACAAGCCGGTATCTCGATGACTGCGAGATCGCTGCCGTCTACAAAGAGGTAGCAGTTTTGTCCCCGCGATCAGCCTGAGCAGCCACTGACGAGTCTAGTCTTTGCAAGGTCTTGAATTCCTCCATGAGACCCTTAAGATCGACCATGGTGCTCTGACCGAGAAAGACATACTTATATGGACTATAAATTCCCGATGTTGCGTGAAAGTGGGTATGAGGAGTTCGTCCGAGAAGAGGGACTGACTCTAACTATTGAACAGGGTACTATGGCTTTTCTCTGCTTCAAAGCTCTTCTGTGAATCCATGCAAAGATATACAGGCACTCGGAGACATCCTACTCCGGATCAAAGAGCCTGCATGCACTTTGGGAAGGCCAAATGAAGCCGATCCTTCTTGGCAGAAGAACAGTTTGGCATTCTTCGCATTGACACGCAATGCTTCTGCAGTTGGACAACTTCTTGATGTATGTATCATCCCCATTGCGAGTCTCTGGTCTCTAATCCTCCGAAAGACCGACTTTGTGCAACAGTCGACCGGAACCCAATGCCTCAAGAGGCATGTCAGACTAACTCCGCGTAACTGACCCTCACAACCAACCAAGAACATATTTAAAGAGAGCAGTGAAGTGTTTTTCTTGAGCAATGTAAATACTCCTGTGCCATCGATCGTGATGGCCCGTGATGCTTGACCAGCTTCCTCCCGACATCTGCTGCAGCGTTGATAGGAAAGTCGTGACTTCGTGGTCTTGCGTGGGTAGTTCAACACGCACGTGACAGCCACGATCTTTGATTGTACTGAAGAGAGCCTTCCCCGGTCCGACGAAAAAGAATGAGCTTAGCTGAAGTCCAAGAGTCCAGCCTGTTGAACAGACTGAGCGGAAGGGAGCTCTACAAGTTGAGCAATGGCGAATGTGGTCGCAGAACCGATACACAATCCACTTCTCGACCGGATCTGTCTTACGAGACATCGATGCAATTGGTGGTTTCGCAAATGAGATCCTCGGTCGCGACATTGCTCCTGGCCGAGGCTTCGAAAGCAGCCATCACGCTTATGATATAGCATCCTTAGGAACTGTTTTCTTGACCAGGGACTCTTCAATAGAGCCACGTTCTTTGCGTTAATAAACACAAGTAGCATTCGAGACTTCACACAATGGATCAACTCTGAAACATGTTCACGACGCTAGAGTTTGTGGCACCAAATCGGAACGTTGTATACAAGATCGAAGACGGTCTTGACTCTGAACGGCTATCTGTACACCTTGCAAACAAGATCCTGTTCTCGCAGCTCAATGAGCTCGCACAACTTGCACGCGGCAACACATTCCAGATCGACAGCTTGGAGAAAACGAACGAGGTACGCATCCAGTTGACTTTCTTCGGCGAAGCACCGAACTTAGCATGCATCGCAATTCCCGGAAAAGTCGTTCATCACACCGAACAATTTTCAATCTGATGATAGCCTGAGGCACTTTATGTTATCTGCTCGATATAGTCATGCTATCAGAAGTCTAGACCCTATCATATAGACATGCTATCAAGCCTGTCTCTCGTCAAGTAGACATGCAAGTCGAGCGCTCTTTCGTAACCCATGTTTCCGAGTTGTGCCAAGAATCAAGTCCCGATCAGTCTCAGGGAGAGATTCGATAGTCTTCTTACGGACCACCCCCAAGACGCTCAATGCAAATTGCAGAATCTAGTGCCTGTAGCACTTCTAAGAGGGGAGAAGAGGAGCCTTTTGATTTTTCAGGCCCCAGAATTCCGTTTAGGATGTGATTTTGTCTCGGGGATAGTCTGCGTCGTATCTCTGGTAGCTTTGCGGAAGCGTAGGAAGAAGCGCTAGGCATATTGTTGCTTTGGGTGTTGTTGCTGGAATTATGCGTCCATAGACTATAAAAGTATAACATAAAGTGCTCACTTATACACAGACGGGTCGGCCGTGTGAGGCCACTTCTGCTTCTTGTAGGCGCAGGATGTATCGCGCCCAGCTATTGTACTAAAGCGCACTGGTCAACACGATCAGACAGCTTTTCCAAGATCACCATGTCATCTAATTATTGTCAGCTCTGTCAACAACAACTCAGAAGTTCCCGCGCATTAAAGAAACATCTGAAGGGCGATTGTCATCGAGGGAAAGTCCATGAGACCCTGGAGAAGCTCGTTCAGGCCAGCGCTTTCGACAGCCAGGGTTTATCATCGAACAACATGCCTCACGCGAGCAGCAACTCTCCAGTCCGAAATAACGACGCCCGGATGGACCGTTTGTCCTCTCTATACCACGGCTTGGAAAGTCGTTCAGAAACAAATCGTGGACGAATTGACTTGCTTGAATGGAGACATTTAGCTCATCCCGACGGCCAGTGGTCCCGCTATGTTGAGTCGACGCTGACGACCATCTTGTCACGCCTCCAAGAGATGGACACATCAGTGGGAAAACATTTCGGCAGTCTCGAGAGCTGCATGAAAGACATAAAGAAGACGCTCGATCAGCAGGTCAAGGCCTCCATTCCAGCGCCTCCAAACGGCCCAGTCGAAGCCTATGATCATCGTGCATATACAAGTTCTAAAGCTGGATATACTGGTGAGTAACTATTGAAGCGTGATCTTGCTCTATTAACAAGTAGGGCAGCATATCGCCCGCCAGTTACGCCCCAAAACCGTTCGGCACGTCGTGCCGAGGCAGAATCTACCCCTACCAATGAGCGAATTGAATCTGAAAGCATTAAAGTACAGCTTGAATAGAGTGTTCAATCACAATTGCCGTCATTGTACAGCCTAACTCAACTGATAATGCAAACATATTCCATATATAGTACCTGGCTATAACCCCCCTTGTTATGTTATAGGACATTTCTACGTGCCTCCATTGACTGAATTGCCGATGCTGCGTTGTATCTCCATTACTCTGAAGAAGATGTCCCATGACCAAACTTGATTAAATTGTGGTAAGAACCAAACCATAATAAACACATTTGCAGCGTTCCATTCCGTTTAAACTTCTTCAGCCAATGGTGTGTCGACTTAGTCAGCTCACTTCTAGATCACAATAATAAGTGCATCTCGAATGAATGTGTACCTTGGATTTGTGACCCTGGTAGCTCAGCTGGTTAATGCGGGGATGAAGGTTGTGGTAGCATGCGTTTAGAGATCAGTGTGACGTGCGGTTGCCAACGCGACATCTTTTACTGCAGCCATGTCAATCATTGAACTTGCAATTGATTGGTTGATAAGCTAGGAATTGATGAAGCTATACCTTAGGTTGTTGTGCCTGACTATTGAATAGCCGGCTATGGGGTCTAGAAGGGGGGCCTTGGACCACCAATGCAGTAGCCATACTACAAGCTAAAAGCATGACGTCCTGCGCCCTGCAGATGATGGAACGTTCGAAGTTTCATCAATATCGAGCATCATGAGGGTGCGGTCGTCGTTGGTCGGTCGGTATGCGGAGCTAGATTCTTGGAAAACCGGTTGGCGTTGTTAACAAAGAGAACAGATCCGGCTTTTCGACTTTGTTCAGGAAGCAGAAGACACGTAAGCATAGCTGGTTGCCACTGCTCACTCGCCGCAGGAGCGGCTCTAAAGCCGGTGTTATGACGAGTGTCTCCAAATTTTGTCACATATGGTGGATTAGGCCCAAGCCTAGTGCACGTTCGATGGTGTGGACAACTCTTAACTTAAAGATGGCGCATTTACGCCGTGTACTGGCAGACCAGAATAATTCAGTGACTTCGCTCCGTGAATTCCGTGAAGATGAATGTATGGATCGATCTTCTGATGTGCAGCTACCAAATGGGAAACAAGGGCACGTATCTGTCTTAACAGAGATATATGAGATCTTGGCTTCAGTCGAAGAAGGCTTGCTCCATCAAAAGACTATAACCATGAGCTTCCGTGCTGTAATTAACCTTGTTACCGAACTGGACCGCATGTCATTGTCTGAAGGTCAAATCACACATACGGTACTCAGTCAACTTAAGTCACTGGTCAGGCAACGAAAGAATCCTAGATGACTTTAATGTAGCTTACCTAGAAGGTGAACAATTACCGACTTTGATATTGAATGCTTTTATATCGGGCTACTAAGAGAAAAATTTGGTTCGCTAAACACGAGAGAGCAAACCAGATATCCATAATCTGAATTTAGACCTTGGCCGGGTGAAATCAGTCATTGGACAATAATTCAAATCTATGTAAAACTACTTCAACCTGAAGCGAAACAAATGATATGCCATTTCCGGTTGTGAGAGCCTTTTACGACTGGGCACGCGCACTGCGAACCTTCGTCGACTTCTTCTTTGCGGCTTTGAGCTAATTGATCCGTCTGTGCTGCAGACATTCCTACATGGAATCCAAGGCTTGAACGCATCCATCCTGGCTATTGGGAAGTGGAGAACCCAGCTGCCGATTGAGAGCACGATCCCGCCTAATAGCGATTGAATGGAAGTCTCACACCATCTGAGACCGAGGACGACAACCATGTCCAAGAACTCGAAACGTCTAATGGATGGAGAACAGTTGGTCTGTGTTCAGCAGTTACGGCGAGAATATTCAAGAGCACGGCACAAGGTAGTGCAAACAAATTCACGAAGTTACTACAACAGCTCGTAGGCGGCCTAAGGTATTGTGATTGTCCGTCCTTTGGAGACTTTTGGCTCCTAATCGATGTCTCATTGAACTTGGTAAGATCCTACATAACGCGTGAGGAATTGTGGTATGCTTCGCCTGAGCCACCAAACATGACTGGGTTCAGCTTGCTTCGCTTTCATGGATCGTCTGCCACACGAACTCACCGATCTCATCAGCGAGGAGCTTGGGACTACCGACCTCAAGAGCCTCCGCTTAGTATGCGGTGGCTTCTCCTCGCCCGGTGCATCTTCAGCAAAGGCCTTGTTCAAGAGCTTGGATCTGTTCTGTCACCGGACGAGTTTCGACTGCATTAACGGGATTGCCCAAAGTCGCGCTTTGAGCCCGCATGTTCAACATTTGAATTTCTATCCCGTATTCTTCAACACCAAGAATGTCCGAGTGCTGCGAAACCATGCTAGAAACTCGGGCGTGGAGCAGAAAAAATTCAAGGCTGCAGTCAGAGACTTTTGGCTAACGCTTCCTGATACCATCGGAGAAACATCTTTCCATCGTCTTTCCATTGCCGATACACTCCGAAGATTTTGCAATCTCAAAAGCATCACGATTTATGGTCACTCGGATCTTAGATATCGCTGGCTACGCAAATATCAACCTTTACCAGGCATCGAAGGGGTTTTCAGCAAAGAACACTCAATGGAGTCTGATCTGATGTGCATGCTCGATTTTATGAACGCTATCGCAAGAGCACGGGTCAAAGTCGACCTTATAAAATTGGTGGGAATCCATGCATGCTGGTTCGTCGACGCTGCAGGCATTTATCGCCAGTGCTATGATCATCATGATTTGTCCCCGCATGCTCAGTGGACAAATTATACTGCTCTTGCACAAGGGAGCATTGGATCTGTCGAGATGGGCCGTTCTAGTGGGGATGAAAATTGGCTGAGGATCGTCGGCAATTCCTACAGTACGCTAGTTCAGGCAAACACTTGTGCTGAAGCAGGACAGATTCTTGGCGGAGCTTTCGAGAGGCTATGCACGCTGGAGTTGGATGGTGTCAGGTACTCGCACGGAACGGTCCAGCAGCTGGATATTTTTTTGCAGAAACACCAAATGCTGGATGAGATAATCGTCATGGATAGTGTTATTGACGATGCGATAGTAGCTATGGGCCTACTGTCTACTATCCAGAAATTGGTGGAGAAAGCCACCATTGTATTCTCCTTCTCTGATGCGTGCATCCCAGCTGAGACCGACTGGGGCTGGGCCTCGACTGCTCAACGAGCGCCTCGTGGTGGGTTGCCGCTCGAGATCTGGCGATATCTGAAGCGTCAGGAAACCGATGCTACACTTTCAGCCTATCTGCTAGATGCTGTTGGTCTAGTCAGCAGTGGCGAATACGACTCTACTTCCTCTGATAGTAGCTATGGATGGCAAGCTGTAATTTATTAGAACCGAATGGCGAAGACGAGGATGAAGTAGCGGATCAAATTAGGTAGAGTTTTGCTGATCGTTGAATTGTAAACCACAGATGACTGCTAGCAAGGAATCTAAACCTGCTGGTTGCTAATTTCATCACTATGTTTGCTCTGTACCCATATTATATAGCTATAAGCTCCTGTCTATCTCTCTTGCCTTGCTCAGGTTCTGGATCTATGCTGCACAGGATGTTGTTCTTTATAATTCTCACAGCTGCTCTCCTAACTTGTGTTTCGTCACACACATGGTTGGAAATGCTTAACATCATTGAAGGAGGATTTTACGTGGGGCAGAATGGATTTCCCCGAGCTTATGTTGACCGCAGCCAAGAGAGCTTCTCTGATGCTGCCATGTCGCATCTGTTGCCCGCAGTTGGCACTGAACTCGGACCATCGGACCTAGTGTGCTCACCGTCACAACGTGTGGCCAAACAGTCGCCAGGATTTCCGAGACTTGTCGCTCAAGCTGGTAGTTATGTTGCTCTTAGATATCTAGAGAATGGTCATGTGACGCTTCCTGAGAATGCACCCGGCAAACCCGAAAGAAGTGGCCGCGTGCTTGTCTACGGCACATCTCATGCTGATCCCAGCTTAAAGTTGCAGCCTATCCTACCTGAAGCAAACAGCTCGGGGTTGCAAACAGGTGTCACCCTGCTCACAGTGCAAGATTTCGACGACGGTCGATGCTACCAGATCAACAATGGGCCTATCTCAGTTTCAAGACAACAGGATTTCCCGAACCCCATACCCAGTGATCCACGCACTAGGAACGAACAATGGTGTGAGACAGTCGTGTTATTACCTGAAAATCTGACGGTCGGTTCGACCTACACTATTTATTGGATATGGGATTGGCCGACGAGACCTGGCACATCGGGGGCACCTGACGGCAAGGACGAGTTCTATACCACGTGCTCAGATGTTGATATAGTTGCACAGGTGCCCGATGGACACGTTCTTGCGGCTGTTCCACGAAATCCGCAGCCCAGATCTGTGGAGGATTTTGACCAGCGTGCTGCAAGGGCAGTGTAGGTCACTGGCGGACCAATTAAAGCAAGGGGGTATCTCGCAATCTGAGATGTCTTATTCAAAGTTCAATGCTCAGCGCTTGACCCTTGTAAACGGGTACATACTGTAGTGGAAGATATATAGCCAAATCCCCATCCAAGTAACGAAGGTCTTCACGCTATGTCTGCTATGCTCACCTTTTTCTATCTCGTTGCCTGCCTGGATCCAGTTGTCGCGCAATCCCTCTTCAGCTATCTCAGCATAGTTGATCGGCTGGCGCTCAGTTGTACTTCGCGTGCACTCTACTCGATTCGTTGTCGAATCTTGCCTGTCTCGAGGTTTCTTCGACAGTATCTGCCCGATCCACTAGCGCTGTTACAGCTTTGTGATGGAGACACTACGTTACTCTCTGGTCCTGCTCTTGCTGCTCTCATTTGCGGCGATCTCGGTCAGGACTACGAGGAGACTACGGCTCTCAATCTTGTCGTTGCAGTCCACAACTTGGGTCCTGTTCTGGACTACTTACGTCAGCACGACTATAGCTTGTTGGATGTACTCGACTGGGAGGAAGGTGTCGGCGTGCGATTGCCGCAGATTTGGAGACCGTCAAACACTGCGGATCTGTTCCACTGCATGGAATCTGGGTTATCAGCGTCTCAACAATGCAGGCTGCCATTTCGTGCTCGATATCTTCAGCACAATATACCATTAGTGTACACGGTAAGCTCGCCAGTATTCTATAGACGTTTGACTCACGAATCAAAGGTCAGCGGCAGATTTCGAGATTGCTCAAGGGCTATCAACCTACGGGTCATTTTCACTCTGCGCGAGTTCCTCTGGTGCTCTATCGATACGACTCTGGATACTTGCATGCTGACATGTTCACACGTAACATGCCTTTTCCCGAAGTCCATCGTGCAAAAGCACGAGAGCTCCAGCTTACGGTCTGCACTTCCGCATGTCGTGTCCTCAGAACTCGAGCAAGCACATCGTGTGGGGTTGAGCTTCTGCGTACCAGACCTGAAACTTTCTGAATGGACGAGATATCGTCAGATTGGTGACAGTAACACTTTCAGGCTCAAGCATGACCTCACAGGGATACCTGACAAGTTCAACGCGCAGATCTTTTCAATGAATGTCGTGCAGCAGAGCCAGACTGGATCTGGAGTTACGGACCATGAACAGCAGGTCGGCCATTATTGTTTCATTTCGCACATGCGGCGTGATTGTGACGTTGATTGTCCGATCTATGTGTTCCGTGTTGGAAAGTACCCCCCTACTATCAGAGATTATCTCACGAGAAGCTTTGCATATGGTATCAAATTTGGAAAAAGGTTTTAGACGAGAAAAAATGGCAGCTGGTTACCCCCAAATGAGTTCATCGAGCGCAGCATGCTTTGTGTCCAAAGGAAATAAATGTCCGCGCGAAGACATGTTGTTCGCGGACGTGAACATGGATTCGCTGCCGCAGGAGCTGAGCGATCTTATCATAGGATTTGCACACGCGGACGAATCTGACGACTGGCGCCACTCGTCCGATATAAGTCGTCCAAGGGACGCACGTTCGAAATTGAACCAGGTCCGTTTGCTTCGTGGCCCTTCATACCAATATACGAGATGTGCCGGTGCTGTGTATAAAGAGCGTCGATTGGTACCACGGCGTTATGCAATCCACCACTCTTATTCGCAGCTACTGTTTCAGACTATCTTCCTATATCCACACCAACAAAGCTTCGACAAGATCGTTAGTTTATCCTTAAGTTATCTTCGCAAATACGTTCGACACATAGTGATCTCCTTGCCGTTTTTCCCAAGAAGCACTATGGAGATGTATCGCAACAAGTACCCGAGCTTAACACAGTTCTGGATTTCGGTTCCACCAACAATCGTGGAAGTCCTGTCGAGATTCTCCAATCTTGACACGGTCACGATTCTGCCTTCGTGGGATCGAAGAACTCTTTGGCTTCAAGGACGACAAGAACGATTCCCGGATCTGGAACGTGCTCTAACGTGTAGCTGGTACAGTTGCCAATATGGCAGCTCGAATTGCATGGGGGAAGGCGAGTATGCCGAGCTCACGAATCTCTGCTCACTCCTTACCTTGCTCAAACACAATCAACCGAAGATTGTACACCTGAACGTGTCGAACCTTGGTACGGAATGGATACCAATTCTGCAAACACAAGATGTAAACATTTCTGAATTGCTGCCTTTGAGCCCAGCGACGATAGTTCGCTTGGATCTTCGAGGTTGGCGAGAAATCCAGAGGATATCGGTCTCCTCTTGCGCTCTTCATGATTTGATTTGGTTCTCACCTGTCTTCAGCAGGCTTAAGATACTTCACCTCGAGAACATCAGCGCACGACACTCAGAAGAGGTCGAGCTGTTCGCAACCACATTTGACCGTCATTTGTTCCCGAAGCTGGAAACTGTGATGTTGAGGCGATCGGACCTACTTCCATGCGATTATCTCCATATATTCACGGCAGTCAGGAACCATGGGGGCATCATGAAATTCAACATCAAGGACGTGCACGTCTTTTGCGAGAATGGAGTAAAGTTCAATTTCGAGCTGGATTCAAGCTCTCCACGCGGCACTTTGGAGCGGCTCATTCATGACTACATGCGAGGTGGAAGTATCTCTGCAGGCTCAGTTGGTGCGGAGTGGCTCAGAAATTTTAGGACATCAGGTCAGACATCCTGTATCGTTACCAGTGACGTCGCACCCGCTCGCTGCTAATTGGTTTTTTAGGATGTTTTTGCTGAGCTATATCCCTGACACGTGTACCAGTGTAGAAGGGGCGCAGGGGCATAAAAATTGCTAGGATCTGACATTATCCAGACGAAGGAAACCGTGCCCACTTCCCCATTTGAGCATACTTGTCACCACTATATGTAATACAGGACCTGCTCTTGCTATCATTACCTTGTTTTCCATAATAGCCATGGTAGCTGACGCATCCTACGTGCTCCTTGCGACTCCGCGAACCGAAGATGAACATCTCCCAAGTTGTTCCTCATCTTTCGTGGTGGAGAGCCGACTACCAGAGGGTAACTTTGTCCAGGTCATGCGACAACTTTTCTTCTTCGACTCTCAGATCAAGCCGTCTATCACCGAGCTCAATGCAATATACAAATGGACATGCGGCAAGCTTGACTGCAAGTTGGATTGTCAGGTGCCTCATCTGATGCTCATAATACGCATTGGTTGGGGTGCCGAGGACCAAGTGGGCATCATACATCAGTCTGCCGCCAACGGGGCTCTCGTAAACCTGGCACCTCTCGATCCCCGGAAATGTGGCACCTACAAGGCATGGGAGAGGGCAAGATGGCACATCGTTAGACGACTGCTTGTTTGCTTGATGGTACACTACGCGAACGGAGATGGGGAACGCATACGACGACACCTTTCCAAACCTATTCCCGTCTATGCACTTGGACGTATTACTAGCAAGCTATTGGATCTTCAAAAACGAATGTTGCTGGCAAAGTCTGGGTTTGAGGTGGGAGAGTTAGAAAGTCATATGGAGCAGCATGAAGAAGGAGACGACTTGGATGTACTCCTGAAGGGGTTCGCGTGATTTGCGATGAGCACAAGATGGCGTTGCCGTGCGCCGGCCAAGGTCGCTGGGGTTGTAGAGTATTTGCTTGGATGGAAGTGAAATGACAGGACAGAGGGTACGACTGAGCATGTTACCAATCTTTTAGCATACAAATTCGAGTTCAGTGGTCCAAATAAAGTTTTGGGGCTTGAGAGATGTTCCACCAATGAAATGCTGCCTAGTAATCAGTGAGCGAAGGTTGAGCGCCCTGTCAGATTGCCATCTGTGGCCTCAGCAAACTAGGCGATAAACGCCTGCCCATGGTACAGACTAACATGCGCAACCTCGGATGCGCGGCACAATATGATTCAATTTTCGCCAAGATGGACTTCCATATCCTTTGCCTTCCTGCGAACGTACGTTGCTTTCTTTTCTCCGCCAACAAATGATTGAATCTCCTCGCCGGGTCCATTGAATGATACGGCCAAGGCTGACGTCTTATAGACCCCAATACTACTGTCTTTGCATGCATGAAGGATGGTCACCGCTAAAAAGACTGCAGCAAGGACGAGCAAAATGATCGGAAGAGAGATCCATGTCCATCGGACCTCGACGACGGTAACATATCGGTAGGCACGCCCGTAGGCTGCATCATGCCGATTTGTACCAGAAAGGACGTTGTTACACATGACTGTGTTCATTACAAGGACAGCCTGAGACATGTGGTCAGTAATGTTATGAGGTGTATCCCAAGGAAGTGATCCAGTGTTGATGACCGCGTTGTTCAACACTTTTTCGGTGCGAATGATACGGCATCGAGCATGCCAGATCTGCAATCATCCTGCACGCAAGAGTGTTCAAAAGTACGAGTCGAGAACGTGCCGTGACTCGAAGACCAGTCATTTTCTCCAGCGTCCATCAAAGCCATCAGTGACCGTCATCTGTAGCCATAACTCCAAGTTGTGTGCTAGATGATGAAGATTACACAGGCAGTCTCCTGGGATCTAGCCATGATACACGTTTAGACTTTGCGGCTCGCCCTTAACAACGATGTCCCTGGTCCCGTGAGACGACTTATAAAATCTGACATGGAGATACGTGGATTCAAATACTGCCAGAAGCACGATCCCAAAGCTCCGAAGTGGCAATATCCATCTCACATGTCCACTGTGGATGCAGAGTATTCTTCCACTGCCCGTGATTGTGGGGCAATGGCGGGATTCGTGACAGGACCTTATGGCCAGAAGGACAGGAATTTGAGTGGTCATCCTTGTAACTTACCTCAACTGACTTGGATTTTCCTGCACATCTGCACATTTGTCTTTCCGTCTGGCCTGCGGCCAGGATGTTCGACACTCACGAGGTGGATAGTACTCGTATTAATAGGACTCGACAGCGTGAAGCATGGAGTAGCTGCGCAACAGTTGATGTGCGAAAGGACCGCAAAATCACCAGATAATTGAATGTATATGTCATCTCATTGCAGGTTCGCAAGTGCTGATATCTTTAGGAAAATGCTCGACTTTCACATCGCCACAACATGTACCATAGCCTTCCTATTAACCATAATGGGCATGCCTTTCCCGATTATGCAGTCTCAGGTCAGTCCATGTTCAGAAAGGCCTACAACTAGGGGACGCGCTGCTCGGACTGAATTTTCTGCCTGTACAAAAGATTGTTGAGACGTTTTGCCTGTATCGACCGTCTTCACTGGGAGATGACATTCTCAAGCGCAGGATTATCTCACGGGCTGCTGCGCTTCTTCCTTCCGATCGCACATGGATATGCCGGACTGGGAGCATTGTAGCAAGAGACTGCTTTCGACAATAGGCGTAGTTCGCTAAAACATCTTCGTAATCAATCAAAGTTTGGTACACACTGTGTTGGATGGGACTCAATTTTCACACATATGGTAAACGTTTATGAAGGTCGGCTCTCAGAGTCAAAATTCGCCCATCTGTTGATATATCCTTCTAGCCACCTGATGCTTGGAAGCCTGGCACATTGCGAGTTGAGCCATAAATTTGGTTCTTCGTCAATCTGGCGATCATTATCGCATTCGATCGCATCTCAATAATTCGTCTGACGTATGATACTGTCCGGTGCAGCAACAGTATGTCGGTGGTTGAAAAACGCGCTACCACTAAAAAGTGCGGCGAACGACTTTTGAGCGACCGACTAAAGGGAGAGATAGCAACTCAACTGGAAACGGTCCACATAACCAAGCTGAGAATGAAGGCTTGGGAAGAATCAACTCCTCTTCTGGCTTTGATGCGGTTGGAAGAGATCGAGGCCAGGCTCCTAGAGCTTGAGGCGCGGGTTCTATACATAGCTTCGGTCCTATGAAGAATTAGCGCACGTGCAGTAGGAAATTCAAACGTCTGCTTACCGAATTATGTGTCGTTCTGCATCGCTGGGCTGGTGGCGCTTTGAAGCGGGAGAGAAGGCTTTGCAGTAATCGCAGCCAGCTCGTGAAGATTGTCCTTTAAGCCTTCCGTGGTGCAGTTTAGCCTCTGATCGCAACTTCGGTGATTAGTGTAGCACGACCCGCAGTATGAAAGTTGGCAATCTGATCTTCAAGACCATCAGACCAAATCTGCAGCAGCCCCTTTACCATTGGAGCTCTGATTCGCGCCCATAAGGTATGAATTTTGGCTTCGTTTCGGCGTTCTTTAAGCTTGGGCTTCCCATCACGACCTCGTTCGCATGAAAGATGATTCTGTTGGGCCATACTCAGCCGATCAACGCCGTGACTGTATCTCCGACTGGCGAGCAGCTCTTATCGGGTTCTGATGACCACACGGTACGAATATGGTGTCCTGTATCTGGGGTGCTCCGTGGGATCACCAACATGCCGTGCCGAGTCACAGACATCGCATTTACTCCTTCAGGTGATGTGGTGGCAGTTGGTGGTCCGATCGGCATATTTTTCTTCGACGTCGAAAGCTCGTTCCGAGGTCACCTCAACCGTTATGAACATCTCAGAGGCGGAACAGTGGGTGCCCTTGCGTTCTCGCCAGAAGGCCTCAGATTAGCCTGCAGCTCAGATCACTTTGTGCTGGTTTGGGATATGTTCACAGGAGCACTAACTCATATTCTTGAGCATGATGACCTGGTCACTGCATTAGCATTCTCTACTGATGGTCAACGTATCGCGTCGAGCTCTTATGATGAAACGGTACAGGTCTGGGATGCTCATTCAGGAGAAGCTCTGCATTTGTTCGAAGGCCATGAGGGCAGTATTCGAGCTCTATGTTTCTGCCCTCAAGGTCTCCGGGTAGCATCCGCATCAGATGATGGCACCGTACAAATCTGGGATGTCAGCACGGGCAAAGTGCGGCAGGTGTTCAGAAACACAGCTCGCTACACCGCTATCGCGTTTGCGTCAACTGGGAGATATTTGCTGTCGGGATCGAGCGATGCGCAAGTGCAACTGCACGACATTAGAACAGGACGGCGGAAGACCTACTTTGGTCACAGCAGTGCGGTCAGAACGGTCAGATTTCTTCACCATGATAAGTTCGCTGTCTCGGGAGGAAATGATGGGAGCGTGAGGGTTTGGAAACTTGTCAACGATCTGCCGTGCTCGTTTGTTCAGTCTAGTGCGGACATGGTCGATGCGAGCCAACTCCAGGGCACCCTGAGTTTGAGGCACGCGAAACAGGTCTTCGTTTGATTTGCAGATTAGGGATTCTCAAGGTCTCCAAAAGTCCCACAGACAGGGTATGAACATTGGCAGGGTACTCGAAAATAGGTTCTAGAGCATCAAATGCATGCTGTATGTTTCTGCCATGGCCTTTCTCCACTTGTCCCATTCTCGCCGGACAGCATTGGTCTTATAGAGGTCATCGAACACTTCTGCGGCCGGTTGTCGTAGCAGGAATCCAAGTCGCGACCAAAACTCCCCAACCTGGGCCAAGCCACCAAGCTCTTCTGATAGCCCCAGAGCCTGACGTTGACCTACAGCCTGACAAGCACAGTCGATGTACTCCAAGAGTTGCGCAGGATCCTCGTTTGTCGAGTCATAATAGCGAAGAGATTCTTCCACTCCAGTCAACCAGTCAGGTAGACATGTCATTGGAATGCAATGACCGCCGAATATGAGTGTCCTTGCATCCCTGATCACAGCATGTAAGGTGCCAGCAGGCATGAACCAGAGCTGTCCGGGGTTCAAAACGACGTAACGTAAATGCCTTTCCATCATTGACGAGGTCTGATCATCTGGGTCTGTATCCATCCACGAACGCATGTACTCAAGAAAAGCCTGCCTTTCCGCACCATGCGTTACGTTTGTTGTGGAGTAAACCACGATGAATGAGCCAACTAAGGGTAAAAGAAATGTCGAAAACCCGTGACTGTCGAAGTGGAGCGTCGAGTTGGCTCCGCCGTCCGCAGCAAGGAACCAGGACTGCTTCAGGTCAAACGCATGGCCACGCTTCGCACTTAGCTGCAAACGTCCTCGAATCTCAGTTAGAAGGTCGTTCTGGCAAAAAACATCCGGGCTCCAGGATTCTGCATTCCGGAGGAAGCTCGTGCCTATGTCCAGAACGTTCAGAACGTCTACTGATTCACGTTCGGACACCACGTGCTCGCAAAACTTCTCTACTGTCCATTTCCTTAGGCTCGATCGCACTTCACGACCGCGCTTGTCATGTTGTATCGACGCGGACTTCAGTTGGACATCAAGGGTTTTCCTTCCTTCGACCAAGGTACATCCGAGCCCCTTCAGAAAAGCCTGGTTGAAAGTTTCAAACGAATTGAAACATCCTCGAGGAATGCCGTAGTCCTTGATGATGATAGGTTGCGATGCAAAACCAAGGTTTTGAGAGCTATCGGCAACAATGAGTTCACAAGACGGACTAGAGCTGCGATTGAAAGCCATGGTGGTTGGCTCGGAGGCAAGAGAAAGGAGGTAGTGAAGTTGCTTTGCGTCACGGCCTTGGTAAGTACCTTGATTTTGCAGCTGGCCTTCCAGGCCTGCTAGAGCTGTGAGTCGGAAGTCCCGATCATCGTGATTATCCCTGAAATCAGAGCAGCGCATGTCGATAGCGTCGCGTCGTTGGCGGTCAACTCCTAGCTCTGCACAAGACCTGGTGCTCGGGGGGACCGGAGCAAGTTGGCAATCATCGAGCGGCGGCCAGTGCCTTAATCTCGAATCTGTGGCACGTAAGCCGTCAACTTGACATTTTGAGCAACAGCAATCCTGATTCCTGTCTCCGAAGAATTGACCTCCGTAGCTGATTGTGATCTGATCACGCTCCTTGATGTCTCGACAAGCGACGACAACAGGTAACCCGTCACGCTTCTCAAGTACCGCGTTATTATCACAGCAGTGACCTACAAAGCGCAGAGGTCCAAATACCACGTCTCTGTCGCCATCCGGCCAATCGATCCGACCAAGAGGATTGGGAGGCTCTTCCGAGACGGCCAAGAGCCTTCCGGTGAGATGCTTCACGACGGAACCGCATTTGATTGTCTCTCTCGCCACAACGCACCACTCGTCTTGTTGCGCATACTGTATCGTTTGCAATCCGAAAGGGCAGTCCGGTAACAGTACCTTGAAATACAGGCTCAACTGATCGTGCAAGGACGAGAAATCTGGAGCATCCAGCCCGTCGGACGACCGCGCTTGAATGACAAGCGACGTGATCGAAGCGGCCATCTGGTCCTCAGGTTGCCGAAGGGCAATTTTGACGGCCTTTATAGGTCCAAACTGTGGAGTATACTTGGCTGATGAACATTCGCGGTCAAGCAGTACATTTGTGACGCAATCATCAGCGAGTGCCAACGAGTTCCACGCGACTACGCTCGACAACCCTGATTGCTGGCTGTGCCGCTGCCAGTCGTTCTGAACCGCGCATCGAGTTGAACGCCGTCGGCTCGACGGCTGCTGCAAGTGTAGCGGTTGCTTTGGTGGGTTTGGATGTTTGGTCGAACCGCAGGTGCCACGATGCACTACACTCACGCTCTCACAATTCACTACATCCTTTCCTGTACCTACAGCCCTCGGTCGAGTCTTGACCGACCTGAAGGCACCCAATCCTCTGTCGCTGCAGGCTTGAGAGAGTCTCTTTAAGCTTGTAGAGGCCTGTTTCGATTGACGTCTAATCTGCTTGCGCTTGTTGAGAGTCGACTTCGAGGCTCGATGACTCAAGCAATGCGAGCTCCTACTTGATCTACGTGGGCCAGCTTGTGTCCGTACTTGTGTGCGTTGCAATGGATGAACCGGCGACGACGTGTTGTGCCCAACCTTGCCAGTCCTCGGCTCCTCCTCTTCTGCTTCTTCTTCTTCTCTGTCTGCAATGCCGCGACTCGTCGCACCTTCTTCCCATGACCTCTTTGCAATTTTAACAAGTCCGTGTTCGTCGAAGTCATAACCGGGTTCAAGCGTAGGGTACTCGAGCTCGCTGACATCACTCCACTTTGCTAGGAGTTCGAAATGCCGAGTTTTTAATGTGTAAGGTGGATTTTCCGATGCGACGAGCATCCGACTCAACCGGCCTCGCGCAATCTCCCATCGCGGGCACTCCTTAGCACCAGAGCTAGCCCATCGAAGAAGTTTTCCGCTTGCGCCAAGGTTGTAGTATGAGAGCACCTCTTCGCCCCAATACTGCTGGACGTTTTTGCGACGTCTGAGATCGGGGAGGCGCTGAGCGTAGTTGTTGGACAGTCTTGCCAACTCCTTTGCCTGCTTGGAAGAGCTAAATCCTTCACAATAGTGCTGGATTAATCGTTGTGTTCCATAAGCCTTCGCTTCAAGTCCATCTTTCGCGTCAAGTATCTCAGCGCAACGTGCGGTGGCGATCCTGTTCTTGTCCTCGGTGTTCCCGCATACCCGAAATGCTGCATCAAGGTCGCGGAGGTACTGGATCGAATCCTTGTCGAAAGCGATGTCTTCAATCTCGGGCAGCGATGAGTTGAGCATCTTGTGACAAGTGACCGAAACGTGTAGGATCGAGAGCTCACAAGTAATGGTAGGGCTGGCCCGACAAATTTTGCCGGGTCCGTGCACGGGCAAATGAAATTCTCCTTGCGCACGTGATGGCTAGGTCACTCTGTTTATGTGCTAGGCTCGCTTCGTGCCTCGAGCTGATCCTCAGCACATGCGAGTTCAATCGAGGTCGTGATCAGAAATGGTTGAATGTTCATGTAATTTGTGATGGCTTGAATGCCATAATTATACAAACATGGTGTACAAAATGCTCAAACCCCATTCTCCATGACCTGATCAACTTCACCTGATGAACTTTGAAGACCCAGGGGAAGCGTACTGCGAGCAGATGTGACTTCATCCTCCAAGTACCTTCTTAGCACTGCAGGGTCCAGTGCTGACAACTTCTCTGCCTTGGTCATGGCACGCATGGTTCTGTCCTCAGTCAGAAGAATTGCAGGCTTCGCATGACTCAATTTTGATCCTGCAGCTCAACGAAAAATCTGTTGCTCTCCTTGTCACTTCAAGAAGTGACTCGTACGCATCCACAGGACTTGCAGGGGTGCTGTTACTTTCACACGGAAAGATTATCTCCGGTCGCGTGTTGGTCCGCTATTCCTCGCAAGTTCGTTTGCAGCTGCTTGTTCTCCTCTGTATCATCCTTAAAGTCGTGTTGTGAAACACTTTCGGCTATTTCAGTAAACTGGCTCCCAGACATCGTAACATCTTCGGATATAGGTGTAGGTGCGGCCAATGCAGGATCTGCGACAGCATTGGTCTGGTTGCATGAGAAAGTCCTCGTTGAGCTCGCGTAATGGATGCCGTTATTTCGCTGCACTCATTAGCATTGCTTTTCTAACCACCATGCGACTTACTCTACTCAAACGGTAACCCGCGTTGAGAACCCGTTCAGCTTCTCACTCTGACGGTCGATGCAGGCTTGATGTTATGACATAGCGGCGTGGGCGAACCTGCGTTGGATACACTGGTAAACTACTTTTAGTTTTGAGCTGACGTGGCAAATGGGTAAATTAGTCGCGCGCGCCAGTTCAGTAAGTAAAGTTTACGAATACCAATGGACGATCTGTAGCTTAGTGGTATGTGGGGTTTTTGATGTCAATCAAAGAACCAGTCTCCACAGCCTGACAGAATCTTCGCTTGCCACCTCAATATCTGACCGCCTGTCGAAGAAGAGAAGGTAGACGTGCGGCAGAGTCATGAGCCATCTTCCATGATTTGGTCTGGTGCATCGTTGTCCAAGTCGCTCAATCCTGACGGCGACAGCACAGGAGATGGCGTTGTTGTATCTGGATAGTCAGGCTTGCCTTGTGATCCTTTTGAAAGCGATCGAACACGTCCAATGAGACTGGTCTCCAAGTACTTCTTCAGTGTGCTGGGCGCCAATGAAGCAACGTTTTCTTTCGCAGCACGCAGGCGCAATCTTCTGTCTTCCGTGAGCAGGATTGCAGCACGGATATTACTTCGTCCATTTGTGACCGATGGCAGGGGTTCGATCCTGTTCTTCAACGACAAGTCTGTGGCTCTTTTTGTTGCTCCAAGCAGGTCTTCTTCAGCATCGGCAGAATCTGCTAAAACAAGAGGACTGTCATAGCCGGGCGGATCCACTGGCTTGTTTCCTTCAAAGTGCTGCTTGGTGATGTCCTTCCCATCGGAGTTGAGAATTTTGAATTCAGTTTGGGCATAGGCAACCTTCACCTGAACCAAAGCCTCTTGAGCCTTCTCTTTTACGGGCAGGTTAGCCTTGGCCTTATCCGACAGTCCAGAGAGCACTAGCTTGGTGTCAGAGCAATACTTTCCTCGATCAAACAATCGAACCTTGATGTGGCACAATGATCGTCCACTTCTTCTGCACCAAAAGTTGGAAGACGTCCTGTCTGTACAACATAAGCTGCTCGTCGCACACCATATACTAGAGGGAGTCAGCTCAGGTGAGGAACTGGGATTTGCAGAGGTCGCACCGTGAAGTCATTTGCAAGGACGGAATCCTCCACAGCTTCGTCGCTCATTGGTACCGAGAGGCTATCGGGGTCGGCTTGCACTTCTTTACGACCCCTCAAGCTTTGCTCGAGCTGCTTCGTCTCCTCGGAATCGTCTTGGAAATCGAACGGCAAAGCTGGATTGTCGATTTCTGAGAATTGTGTTCCGGACATGGTCACATCACCAGCAATCGATGTCGACAAGCTAGGAGAACGCTTTGTCGAGTCGCTGATCTCGTCGTATAAGAATGTCTTCGTGACACTGCTATAATGGAGACCAATGTTTTGCTGGATGCATTAGCGCAAGCTCACCCCAGAAGCAAGGTACATACTTTGCATAGACGGTAAGCAACGTTCAAGACACGTTCTACTCTCATTCTGACGGTCGATGCATGCTCGATATTCTTGTCCTCATCATCGGCGTTGCAATTGGAAAACATCCCCTTAGGGAAATATCCCTGGCTCCACACCTGTCCGCGTATGAGATAATCTTCTGGCAGAATATTGTTCTCACCCTTCTCGGGCCGTATAAAATCGTCGTTCTCGAAGCGCGTTCCAGTCGAGTCATGCTTGTTAAGCGCATTCAGGAACGAGCACAGTTCCTTTCGAGGAATGGCTTTGCGAAGGGCAGTAGTTACGTATGCAGAGTTGATGATCTCATTGACAGAGCAGACCCGTGTAAGCGAGAGCAAGAACGCTAGCCAGAGATGAACGTATGGCAGGACGTTTTTATCTCCTTGGCGTCGAAGAACATGGGCGGTGATAGCGACAGTGAGTGCGTGAGAGTTGTCCCAAGCGAGTTGAGTCTTCTCATCGCCGGTACTGAGATCCTTAAGCTCATCCAGCTGTGGAGCCTGAATGGCCGGTTGTGGTTGCTGTGGATCGAAAACTTGCGGCTGTGCTGTTTGTGTAGCAGAACGAGCCGTTTGATTAAGCATATGAAAGCCATGATCAAATACACGACGTAATGGCGCGTCGTTTCCGTAATCAAAGAGAGCTCCTAAGAGAGCAATGAACACCCATGCGCCTTGCTCCCGCCATTTTGCCGTCACACGCCCAATATGCTGGTCGAGCAGTTCCAAAACACCATCTTGACATGTCTTGAATTCATCGAATTGCTCTTTGCTGAAGAGAAGAGCATGAGCTTTAACAAAGAAGGTGTCGAGCGGTGAGATATGAGTGACCGCATCTGATCGACCAAGAAATGGATTGAACAAGGTGAGAATGCTCTCCCGTGTGTTAGCGAATGTCTGCTCGGAGATCAAGGACCTTGAATACAGAGACAATTGCTGGAGAGCATTGGGTCGCGCGAGAATGGCCAGGTGATGATATAAACGACCAGTATAGGGTGTGTTGTCAGCAGCCTTGGTGTACCAGAACTTGGAGACATTGGTCCAATTCTCTCGATCCCGGATGTCCTCGTCTTCGATTGCCATGCGATAGCGCCCAAGGTCTCCAAGGCACTCTATCCAGGTGTTTTGGAATGCCGGAACTGTTTCGTATAGTAGGCTCATCATTTGGTACGCCGTGTAGATGAAACTGATCATGAATTCGAGGGACTCGGGGAGGCGGTATCTCAGGAGCTCCAGAAACGAGTGTATTCCATGCTTCCACATGCGGGCAGGCATGGAATACTTGGAGGCCAATCTTCGTAGTGCCGGAGATGCCGAGGGGTGTTGCGAAGCGAGGAAGAAGTCGTGGTGCTCATGCAGAAGTGTCTTATGAAGAGCAATCAGAGCCTGCCAGTGATCATTGGATATCCTGGCGTCACCTTCGCGCATGGCAAGAGCTTGCGCTTTGTCCACGTGGATGCACTTCGATTCGACCATCGTGAGTCCAGAGTAGATAGATTTGACTTCAGCAGCAAGCTGTTCTTGACTGATTGGGCGGGAGTCAGGTTGCAGCAGCATCTCGGGCCATCTGGGGTCAATCGGCATGGCGATGGTTCTTTCCCGCGACGGCATCGTTGGATTCATATTGGCAGGCATGGGCAAGACGCCTCTTTCAGCATTCCCTTGCGCTCCTTGTGTTGTCTGGGTAGATGCTGTGGCGCCGAACGAAGGGGTCGCGCCTTTCGCCTCAGAACTCTGTGCAGTTGGTCTAGAAGACAATGGAGCTGGGTCCGTAAGAGCTGGTCCCGAAGAAGACGCAGGCCCATCTGCGGGGTTGAAGAGTTGCCGGGTCGGCTCTCCCTCGCACCAGTTGCCTTGGAACGTGCCAACCCTATTCAATCTACTCGGCGACTCTTTGTCTTCGGCTCTGGTGACGGCTATTCGAGTATTTTGCGACTTTCCTTGTCGATTACTCTGCCGCTGGTTCTGGTCATCAGAAGACCTCGACCTCTTGTGACCTCCAGGGTCACCGCGTGGGCTATGGTTCGTTCTAGCAGGTGCAATCTTTCGATATCCAGTTTTCTTCCGGGAGTCAAGCGTCAAGTTTCGCATAGCCTGAGTGTTCTCAGTCTGTTCTCGATTTGCATTTGCATCAGCTTGGTCATGGTTCGGACTTGAAGGCCTGAAGACCTGTCAGCTGGTCTTGCATGATGCATCAATGCATGGAACTTACTCCTGCACCCTAGAACGGATCTCTATGGCGTTCCGCCAGCTTTCAACATCAGGATTCGAGTCATCATTGAACCGTGCGGTCGAACGAGCTGCCTTGCGCAGATGATTCACATATAGATTATCGATTGTCGACATGATTGTAGAGTCGTATCGGAGACCGCTAGTAGGCAACTAATATCTCGATCGCGGGATTGCTTGGCACGATTGTAGAGGCGTGACAGGCCGCCAGCAGCTCGGGATCGCAATCACCTAAATGCGGAAGGATCTGAAATGGCGGCTTCGAGACAAGATCTGGATAGTTTGGAAACCCCGTCAACCGTCGTACAGCAACGACTTTGGAAAGATCTACTTACATCTCGCTCTTAAAAAAAGCTGAAAGCAAGAAGTTCACGCGGAGCTGTGATGACTTGGGCGACAGTTTTTTCGAGCAATCAGTTCCTTGACTTGTGGGATGACAACGAGACACTGAGGATCTTGCTTTGCAAGAAGATTCGACGGATAGGACGCCTCTAAATGCATCGCATTGTGCGGCCTCCGGATGAGACAGGGTGCGCTGGCAAAGTGCGAACCACTACATGGACATTCTAGGCAACGCGTTGCCTACCTTCCTGTGGTTGTTGGCCAATAGCAGTCGAATCTGTGTTAGGCACACCGCATAAGCGTTGCAGATATGACGCAGAGAACAAGTTTATGGCATCCTCCACAGCCCGCGCCCTGGAGAGGCGTTGGATGATTGGTGAAGAGATCCTGTACGAAAAAGCCCCCATGTCATCCAAATGTGGAGTTCACCTCACACATCGTGAAGATACATGCTCACGAACTTTCGCCGCCTGTTTCTCCTACCCTGCTCCCAACTAATGTCTCCACATCGGCCATCTGAAGGTGGAAGAGAAACTGATCGTTTTGATCTACCTATAGTCACTCGATCACAAGAGAAGAATGGTAGCCAGCCAAGATAGTAGCCGAGATGTGGTTGTATGCAGGAAGGCTCGGACAAGCTAACGGCAGGATACCCAGGAAAAGCAGGCTGAGTACCGCAAGTGCTGCGTCAGGGGAGTCCGCGGGACTGTGAAGTACGATTGGCTACGTGCTAAGCACCTGCGCCGTGCTCTGCTGCACCGTGCAGTTTCCTAGACACTGCAGGGGCCAAGGAACGATGACTGGGGACTACCAAATTCCCGCAGGCACGATGGCAATGGACTGATCGCGTTCACTTGTGTCTGCACACGCATCGTCCAACTCTGGGACGAGATGTTTTATAGCTGGATCGGATGCAAGCTTATCGATCGCAATTTTAAATTAATTTGTCAGATCTATTGCTCTGGAGACTCGCACTCGACTCCGCTTGACGGCTACTAAACATAACATACATCGTCACTCTACAAGGACGGATGCTACCTTTGGTCTATTCGTGGCCATGGTGTCTCAAATGGAAGCTCGATCTGAGAAGGTCGTAAGGCGGCGCTGCGATGCGTGGAGAGTGACTCCACGACCCTGGCAAGAATCCTGCGCTGTCTGTCGATATGCATCGCGACAACGTCTTCCAGAGACGTCAAGATGATAGGACATCTGCTCTCATCGCTTGCGTACGCAAGAATTGTGTTGTGCAAGAAGCTGCTGCCATTTCTCTCCATTCCAACCAATGCGGTCAACAACAAAAAGAGCTGGATTATGCGGCTGAGAGCCTGTTGATTGGTTTCAAATGGACGTTCGTCACGTCTTGGTCCAAGTTCTTGCTCGATAGAAGCATCAACGGCCATGGCGCGGAATGGAGCAGGAGGCGATGTCGGGGGACGGCATGCAATCAAGGCTTTTGTAGCCTGGGTTTTCATGCAGTAGCCATAGGATTGAACTCGTACGTGAGCTTGTCGGCGCAGTACATGACCAATGCGGTCTACTATGTTTGCCAACTTCTCATCTTCCGTCTTGAACTCATTATTTGCTGGACTGATCCAATAGGTCAGTCGAACATTTACATTCAAGGAGTACAAGAGCCTCTGCAAGATAAATCTCCTCAGTCGAGGAAATATCCACATCAAGCGAGATATATCTGCAATGTCTTGCGAAATATATTCTTGGAGACTGCCCCAAGAGCGAGACTGGTCGAGGCGGTGTCCAAGGCCCCGTCTGGCAAAACCATAACGCATCTGGATTGTAGATCTCACCCATGAAAATGAGAATCGGGATTTGAGGCTGAGGACCTGCATGGATGTTCAGGAGATGCATCTTTGAATGTCATATCATATACCACTTGCTCGAATTGATCGCTGAGACTCCGGAGCCGGTTGTACACATATCCTTCACCATACCAAGGATGGCCACGGGCTGGCAGGACGTGGTCGGCGATCATCTAGAGGATCTCGACTGGCAACCTCTCAAGACGTTGGATAAGGTCAATCCCTTGATGAGCTTCTGGAGAGATGCCATGTCGTTTCTGTCCCTCCGACAATGTATCCATCGATAGATAGACAAGACTGCGAAGGCTCTGCTTGTTGGTGTTCGATAGCTTCGCAAGCACCAATACCATGCTAGCACATCTACATATAATCAAAGGAAGTTACAAGCACATGCCCCATGCCCTCTGCACGGTGGCTCACGTGTGCTTTTTGAATTTGTTAGCTTGAAACCTTCTATGCTCGTCTGTGGGGCTAAAGCAATTGTGTCCACATGAACCGTGGTTACGGAAGCGGACGCTGGATGTGTTGTAGAGCCCATCCTTGATAGGTAACGCTTGAGAAGGTTTCACAGGACACTCAAGCGGAACTGAATCCAGATAGACGACTGGGGTCTGACATGACACGGGCCCTTGGACAACTCGAAGGTGGCGACCCCGAGTAGCGCCAAGTAAGTTGATCACATATCAAGCTTTCAGTAGCTGTACCAGGTATCAACCGGGAAATTGTCGCCGTATCCTCTGCATCCATCCAAGTATCATGGTACAGCTTCTGAAGCATTTAAGGATGCTGATGCACTTGCAAGAATTGGCTCAGCATGAGATGCTCATGTGGTATCCATTCCGCGTACATGAAGGGTGAATCACGGAACATGAGCAACGTGAATTGTCTTCAGACCGTTGTTCGAAATTTGCTGACGAGGGAGGCAGGCTCTATCTCCATCCAATGGTCCGCCGCCTATACAGTGTGTCATTTGTGCATTGCATATACCCACACTTGATTTCCACGAACATTTACAGGCCAATCACCCTGTTGAACATCGGACTTTCACCTGTTGTTCGTCACCACCTTGCGAGACGCAGATCGACATGAGTGGTCACGGACTAGAGGAAAAGTGGCGCAGGAAAGGCGGCCAGCGTCGAAAGAGTGAGTCGGGCACGGGACACACCCTCAGCAACACCGAGGGCCAGCCTATGAAGGCCGTGTACGACCGTCATACGGGCGCTTATGGGGACAGCGGCTTGTATCGGATCAAAAAAATCGTATCAATGAATTCGCGCGGAGTTTGCACTGTCGCATGGGAGGGCCGTGATCCTGATACCAGACGTCCATGGAAGGCAACCAGAGAGCCAGCGGAGAACATGCCCCAAGATGCGCTCAATGAGTTCAAGGCGCGGCAACACAAAAGACGTCCTCGGAAGATCAGTGGGTCTAAGCAGGGGAAAGCAAGGCGGCATTGCGAGATTCGTCATCGATGCGGCGTGCGTCATATTTCGTAGACTAGTGGCCAGGGGCTGAAGTCAAGGTTGATCTAATTTGTCAATAAGTAGATCGGTCAAGCCGATAGCCAGCACCAAAGGCAGGATTAACCAAGAGCTCTAGATCTTGACTTGGGTAGCATTCTCGGTCTGTCGCGATTGCGATTCTAAGTAGCCATTCGCTTCCAGTACCAAGGATCACACTGAGCATGTGCTCGGGACATTAGGGCATGCGTGGGTCCTGCATGTGGTTGCACATCTCGTCTGGCTTTGCCTAGTGGGCGATGTGATAGTAACTGCATGGCGGCAATCTTCACCCCAGATCGTTGGCCATGTGAGAGGATCTGATTCGATGTTCAAGGCAATCGTGAATGGGGAGCACGGTACGGGAAATAATCGAACAAGGACTGTTTGAGAATCCGGATCTATCGCAAGTACACGCCAACCTCATTTCCATGGATTGGATATGCAAGGGTTCCTGATGATGAGCGCAGCTCTAAAATAAGGTCTCTCCACAGGTATGAGAGAACTAGTGGGAGCTTGGAAACTGGTCATCGCTTAGAGAGCATAGACCTGGCGACGTCAACCCTCAGCCAGTGGTTGGCTCGGTCAGCTGCATAAGCGAGGATGGACATGATACATGCCATAGTTGGACCGATCATTCGGGCGCTCCGCATGTTTTGCTGGTACGACCAAGACCCTTTCTGCTCTAGCACTCACGCATGTTACAACTCGAGCCGTTGTTTACTGGGACGAGACTCTCAAAACCATGGTGGGATGCAACGACATCCTTTGGAAGCGCGAGCACTAGCCACTGACGACAGTGCAGGTCGATAGTTGCCGAAGGATCTACCCGCACGCAGAAGTAGTGGTGATCTGTTGCGCAGTAGTGCCCGATCAGGCGAAGTGCCTAGTCTATCCGTCTCCTCGACATGGCCGCAGCCTCGCCTCATGTCGAACCGCAAGATCGGGATATATGCATCCAGAGCCGATGCTTCGAATGGAGCCCTGGTTGCGGCAAGATCCTTGCACACTGACGAGAAGCCACCAGCCAAGTGCGACCAAATGGATCGCCACATCAGATGCGAGGCGACGCATTTCTCGAGTTTCCAATCTGGTTTGTGCGTTGGAGTGCGGACAAGCAGGAGATCGTGTGGCATGGGAGTCTGAAATTACGGAGCCTTGATAATGTCTGCCGTATGGCACACTCTTCAAGCTCTGCCCCCACTTGTTCAATTGCACCACGTCTGTCGCCTAACCATTAGTTGTGTCATTTCAACAAGATCCCGTCTCAAACTTGCAGCCACAGGAGAGCATGGCGTAGCGTCCGGTCGAAGTACGTCAAGAGACACCTAATGCATGACCGCCATGCGACATGTGGGACGTGGCAGGGAACGAGGTCGTCCGATTAAAGACTGAGCTAGATCATGCAGCGCACGACCCACGTTCCAAGCTGAGCTCTTGGCGTAACCTTACCACAGTCAGCTGCGATGCTAAAACCCCCTGCTGTGAGACTAGCAGAAGCGACATGGATCCCATAGCCGTCGAGCAAGCCACGATTCTCAACCGTCCACAATTTTTTCTCCGCAGTCGAAAGAAGATCTGAGGAAATTCTGGGACATCTCAGACCCTGGCGTGGGCTATCGCTTTCATAAGCGAGCACAACGCTCGCCACACTTCGGCTCGTATCAACATTGCAGGCCTATGTGCGAGCCGGACCATAAAGGCAAGTGGTCAAAGCTGTGACATCAAGTATGAAGCTGAGCATTGACTGATCGTCAGCGATAATGTTTGATCATGAACGACCCCACCTTATTACATTGGCACACAAAACTCGTTATGCTACACTATCTTAGGCTAGGCTAGAGAAGATGTGGATCGTCTTGTAAATTACGTTCCGTGATTCTCCTGATGAAGCCGTCTGTAACAACCGAATGCGCACAGCTCGAATGTGCAATCTTGACCGTGAACCACGTCATGGTGTGCACGCTCGCCCCAAAGACTATTCCCGATCTCCCTCATTTCTACTTCAGGAGCACAGCTCATCCTGAGGGACATCCTGCTGCCACGGTCCTCTCATCCACCTTGTACTCGTGCCCCAGACATGCAGTCTTCGTAGCGAGCCTGGGAGCGGACCAAGGCCATCTGGGAAATCCTTGCCATGCACTGTAAGCTCCTCCAGAGCAGTGAGCTGTGTGAAGATTCGACTGCGGTCCTCATCGTCTTCAATGCCGTTGAGTTCCACATCAAGCAGTCTGAGGTCGTCGAAGATCACTCCTCGGACTATATGCGTGATAGAAAGTATCTCGATTCTATGTGGTCGCGGCCGTGTGCTGTACTCGAAGTTCCTCAATTGCTGGAGTAAAGGCGTCAGGGCTCCTAGCATGCGCTTATCGATATGCGCGCATGGTAGCTCCAGAGTTCGAATGTTGGAACTCTGTGGGATGTGCAATGCTCCATCACTAGCAACACACCGCAACCCCATTGCTCGCAGGCTAGACAACGAGGGCAGAGCTTCCACTATGCGCAGGAGGCGTTGCATCGTCAAGTTTTGAACGCGCCCAAGGTCCAGCACTCGAAGGCTGTGAGATACGCACGACCATTCGAGGATTCCGTGGCAACGCGTGCTGTAAACCCCGACAACTCCAACACCGGGCATATGGGCGAGTAAGCGGCTGATATCGCTGAATTCTAATGGTGTTTCGTCGCCACTACTGGTTTCTGTGGGCAGATCCGGTCGCACATAGATGATTGACACGGCAGGGAGAAGCTCAATGTCTGCGACCTCGAACAACCGTCGAAGATGGCTTTTGCGAAGCTCCAAGGCGTACATACTGGGCTCAAGAAAGACAATTGATTAATCGTTAAATAGACAATGGTATGATGTAGACTTTGCGGTACAGGTGCAAGGTTCGTTAAGGGCAGTCGAATTCGAAAGTAGACACGAAAGGAAAGATCGTATGCCGACTACTCTGTAAAAGACCGCCTCAAGCGTCGGATGAATCGTCGAGTCGTCCGGCAAGAAGAGTGTGGCAAATCCAAATCACTGCTGCCTACGTGAACTGGGTCAGCTGAAGTCTTTGAACCAGAGCAGAACACCGACAAGAATTACTCCAAATTGAGCGGCTGGACAAGTTGGCAGCAGTACTGTGATCGACATTGCCTGTTCTCTATCAGTAAACGTTATAGCGAGTAGATGTGATGTATGCTCACCATAAACGGCAAAATTATCAGCAGAAAGGTATCTCGAGCCAAGACGTGCAGAGCGTCCGTCTCGTAGGTAAGATTAGTTGACATCTTAAGCACGTACACGAGGCTAGGAAGTAAGGTCATGTACCACAATTGGTGAACGAAGTCTGCTTTAAGTTGGGCTGTCTGCTGCCACAGCACCAATCACTCGGGAAGGACAAAACTGATTGAATTGAACGCACACGATATGCAGCCACCTCTGTCGGAACCCAGGATCTGTGGTTCGGTACGAAACCTTATTTCGCCCCCGGCCAATGGAGTCGGTGCAAAATGGTAGGGATACCCAGCCTTTCTATTTGCGACAGAACAGGAAGACCACCCCTGTCCACGACAGAAGAGGAAAACCACCCCTGTCCACGACAGAAGAAGAAAACCACCCCTGTCCACGACAGAAGAGGAAAACCACCCCTGTCCACGACAGAAGAGGAAAACCACCCCTGTCCACGACAGAAGAGGAAAACCACCCCTGTTCACGATAGAGAGGATAAACCTCATGCGCGTGTGGTTGAGACAGGTCTGTGAAAGATAGTGAGGGTAGCCTTGTCGAGATAGACCACCAATGGCAGCCGCATGCAACAATATTGGCCGTGCTCGATAGAGTATATTCAGTGTCAGCAGGTACTGTTGTATGCATTGTGCCGGGTTGCACTGAACTATTTATTCTGGCTATCAGCCCATTTATGGCCGGACGCAGTCACAGTTCGAGACAATATCTTACTTGCTAAATCGTCGTGATGACAACGCCACCCGCCTCTGCGCCTCAGGTCATGATGTTTGGGGACTCTTTCGTGGAAACTTTCCCTGTCACAAGCAATCAATTGAATGGAAATGAAAATGGATTCAATCTCACTTACGTTGCTTGGGGTCGAAGTGGGCTCACTACGGCGGATGCTCTCACGGTCTGGAGAGTTCATCTAAGACCCATGTTGCGGGAAGGTTCTGGCCCCACGATTGTCTGCGTAGTACGTCAATTCCTTTGTGACATGTACTATCCCTCTAACAGTGCAACCGGTCTTCTGGCTCGGCGCCAATGACATGCGGCGCAGCGATTCCATCACTCCTAAAGTTCCACCAGTGGATTACCGAAATAACCTTGCAGAGATGATCGATGACTGCAAAGCCTCGGGCGTGGGAGTGGTAGTCGTGACTACAGCCCCAGTGAAACATGACGTGCAATTAGCTCAAGACTTCCATGTACTGCGAAGTTCTGGACTGATCAAGCAGTACACCCAGCAGCTGCTGTTGCTCCGAAGGAATTTCGACTTCACCCTGCTAGACATTCAGCGGAATGACGATTTCAATCAGATCCATCTGGATACGAAGCTTCGTGATGGTGAGTTGTCGCGGAAACTGCAGCTAGCGACTAACGCAGACCAGAACATCACTGGGGTCTCAAAGGCTACCAATGTTTCATACCAGTACTGAAAGCAAGCGTCCTTGAGGAAGTCTGTCGGGGGAGGCATAAGAGAATTTGGCGCGCAATGTACCAAAGGGCAACATTGGATCTCACGTCCTTATCCACCGAACAATGGGGCGTGCTTCCCACAAGACTTGAGCCGGCTGCTGAAGCTTTCGTCCGAACGATGACGCGAGCTTTGGAGCTCTTGATACCACCGGGAGTCTCGCATAGACTCCAAGCAACGCTCGTTACCAGGATTGAAACTTTCGTCAAAGAATTTCCTTCCATCGATGAATTGCACCTCAATCATCAGAGATGGAACTGGAGTTCCAACGCAGAGCTCGAGACAGCGAGACAGCTAGCAGCAGTCTGCTGTCGTGAGCTCAAGCTCACTTCACTTCGACTACATTACTGGGACTGCGAAGCGAATGACATGAGAGGAGGGCTCAGAGATCTACACACACTCCACATCACTGTTTGTAACGATAGTCGACAAGGTTGGCTCAACAGCCTTGTAGCTGTAGCCCCACATTTGAAAGAACTTATCTTGTTCTATCAAGCGTACAGCAACGGCAGCAAGGGTCCGGAAATACTGGAAAGTGTATGGGTGCTTCAGCACTCAGCGCTCGAGCGGTTGTCCATATCCAGTGTGGACTGGCCTTCCGATGCTGGCTCTAAGCTGGATGGGCTGCCGCAGCATCTTCCAGCTTTACGGACGCTAAGACTACTCAATTTGGGTTCAGGACTATCTGTGAACACCGCAATAAAGCACTTGTCGAGGTATCCTGAGAGGATCCATGACATAGGCGTGCATGGTACGGATTGTCAGCCCAACGGTGAAGACTTCATATTTGTCAGACGATCCAATCGTTGCTCGACTGCAATCAGTTATGTCTAGACGAAGTGATAGCCAATCAATGGATGATGAAGCTACTTGTGCTTGACGTTACTATAAACGTTTGCTCCATTAAACCACTTCTGTGAGAGACCGACGTGTGGTGACGTACTTACGTCATCTATGGGTCTCGTCCATCAAGGTCAATATGTGTTGTGGCCTGAGGTTAGAACTGTTTGCCTGCCCGCGGGTGTGGGCTGACCACCGCAATTGACCCCTCATCACACAACAAAGCGCAACAGCAAGACGACAAGCTAGCAATGTCGGACGAAAAGCTGTTGACGCCTCGTGTCTTCATACTCCGTCACGGTGAGTCACCTACCAAGCTATTTTGCTGCTCAAATGCAAGGTGGAAACCAAGCTCACTGGTACCAGGAGAGACCGAGTGGGCAAAGAAAGGTAGATTCACGGGCATAACTGAAATAGGCTTAACAGCCAATGGTGTGCAGCAGATAAAATCATTATCAGCACAAGTGATTGGCAGCGGCAAACTTGTTGATACAGACAGACTGAGCCGCGTGTTTGTGAGCCCAAGAAAACGTGCTGTTCAAACCTTGGAGCATTTCTACCCTGCTGCAATGCTGGACGAGCGTACGAGGCGGACTGAAGACATCGCCGAATGGCATTACGGTGATTATGAGGGTCTCACGTCTTCTGAAATCAAAGCCTTAAGGAAATCGCGTGGCCTTGACCTGGAAAGAGAATGGAGCATTTGGTCAGATGGATGCGAAGGTGGAGAGTGCGACACAAATCCTATGGTGGTAACAACCTCAGCTGACGACTCCAGAACGAGCGCACAAGTTGCTGATCGCATGGACAAATTCATCCTTGAGATAAGATCATTTCAAAGCGCTGGAATGACCGGCGAAAATCCTGTCGACATCCTACTGGTGAGTTTGGATGCTTCATCCTCGACCATACGTGGGATTGATTCAGGCTTCTGTCAGGTCTCTCATGGTCTAGCGCTTCGCTGTCTTGTCAAGCGTTGGCTCGGATTGCAACTCGATGCCCGGTTGCTCATGGACCTAGACCCTGGCGCCCTGGGAATCTTGAGGTATGATCGTTGTGAGGCTTGGTGAGTAGATGATTAACGTCTGTCCTAGTTACAAGAACCATGATGTGGGACAACCCTCAATTCACATAGGACTGGCCATACCTGGCCAATGGGCGCAGTAGGCAATCTGCGCGACAGCTAATAGATTGTTATTTTATTCTACAATCTGGGCAATCTTGAGCAAGCTTTTAAAGGCAGAGTTAAGATTCTCGCAACGATCCGTTCGGCCCTGAAATACCAGTTGATAGTTTCCATGATCAGCTTCTTGTTTCAACCTCCGCGCCACTAACGTCGAAGAAGCAAGCATAGTCATGGTCTTTTCATCAGCTGCTTTGGCAATTGTTGGTAGGATCTCAAGGTCATCCAGTGTATCAAAAGCACGGCATCGATCCATGAAAACGCTGAGCACATCGTGATTGTTGGAGCTAATCGCGTTGAGCAGCGGAGACTGTCCATTGGGTGAAGGGCGTCTGCACTCCGCGCCATGATCGAGCAAAATCTCAGCAAGTCGGCCATTGTGCCGATTCGCTATAGTAGCAAGTGCTGTACGACCTTCAGGATTGCAGGCATCAACGTGAGCATGGTAGTCTAGAAGAAGGACCATCATTTCTTTTAGTCCGCCGAAAGCAGCCGCAGTCAGTGGGCTACTTCGAAACCGTCCAGCTGGTAGAACAGGGTCAGGTTTGGCTCCAGCGCGTAGAACCATACGTAAAGCTTCGATATTGTGGCTGTCGACAGCATGCAGAACCGTCGTGCGACCTTCGAGATCCATAGTGTTCACGGGAGAGTGGTGATGAAGCAACAGTTGCATATCATTCAATTGCGCTCGCGCTGTGGCCCAATCGAGCGCCGTCCTTCCCATGGCATCCTTGGCATGAACAGCATCTGGATTTCGCTGAAGCTCTGCTCGAAGCGCGATAAGCCGTTCTGTGGCTGTAAGGGGTCTTGTCCCATTGGATCGCCCCAACACAATGTTATGAACGTCTGGGAAAGCTTGCTCTTCGATCCAATCGCGGTCAAGGCCAGTCAACACAAAATCTAGCTCCTGAAGATTGCATCGTGTGCGGTATGCGTAGTCCCAAGTGTGCCTGAAAGATCTGTCAAGCCGGCCATTAGTGAAGTGTCCGACAAGCTTGCTCCGTTGATGACATACTCTTCGTCTATCTCAGCGCCGTTTTCCTTGAGAAAACGTATCATGGGATGATTGTCCATCATTCCCCCATAAAGTCCCCACTGGCAAATGATCAGCACACACTAAACTAGGAGGCCTAAGGCTTTCAGCACTGACCCTCATCAAGGTAAAGCCTCGAGACTTGCTCTGGTCACGGGCAGAAGCCATGTTGCGTGCGAACAAGGCCTTCAAGGCTTCAATGTCACCATTGATGGCAAATTGGATCGAAGGCGAAGTATCGTCCACAATACGCGATGGACTGGGCGTCAGTAGTTTTAGCGAGTGTGGCATAGGGTCAAGTATAGCCAAGGGCAACTCTTCTCTGTATTTTGCTCGCACACGTTGTAAGATCGCTGGGAAGTTTTGTAGCACAGGTCTGTTGGGGTGCGTCCGAGGTTGCCCAGGTGGCTTCCTACATTTGTTCGCTTAGTGAATTTGACAGCAAGCTGCAGTACTCACTTTTTACCATCGCCCAGATGTAAGAGTATCCATTCGCCGTTTATGTCTGCCCATCTTTTATATTTGTATCCCACTGCTGCACATTCATACAGATCAACATCGCATCGCAACTTCAGCGAGCGAACAACCATATGCAAGCCTTGGGGGGAAATTGCTGCCTTGCCGCTCAGTCTTGCCACATTTTCGTACACAAACATGCAATGGAACGCTCCAAGAATCGAATAGGTTCTCTTTAGCCTGGGGTCTACGGAGGAGCTGTTGAGGATGTCGAATCCTGCTGCCCAACCTAAACATCCCGCCTCAAGAAGGCGAATGGCGCGCCACCCATCTGCGGTTACTTGGTTTGTGACTCTCAACCTTGTGGGTCGGTACTCGCGGAAGTGGTTATTCTGCTGAGGACATCAGATTTACACGTGCCAGTTCAGACAGCTTGACTGACCAGTCGTTTTGGTCGATCACTGAGTGACCGAGAATGTGCTGTAGAATCTACAGGGCAGTAATTGAGGAATGGAGTCTCCATCAAGTATGATATTGTTGATGACTTTGTTCGCAGTGCGAAGGTGAACGTTCAGCGCTTTCGCCCCGCTTTGACCTTACCATAACAGGCATAGCGCGATTCCATGCACGGTAATCTTGCTGGATGCTCCAGATTGCAGGGGCGGATAGTGCACTCCTTTGTGCATTCGTCTAGATCTCATTGAATGACTTAACGTCCAGGGCTGTGAAGCGAAAAGACCCTGGAAGCGAACAACTCCCCACCACAATGGACCTCAATTGTCCACATCTTGCCTGTAATGCTCCAAACTAGACTCACATATAGCTCGGTCCATCGATATTCGCCCTCTGATATCTGAGCTCTATTGCACGTACCGTTGCGCAGCAATACGGGCCCCCGTCTCTGCCGATTTTGCGATCTTTCACTTCAATCCTCCACAGCACATCGGAAACCACGTTTGACATAAGCTGTAGTGTTATCAACTTTTCTCAAGCAATGTCGAATCACCTGTTCCTAAGAATGATCCGAGCGGAGCGCGTGGTGGAGTAGCGGAGAATTTACATTGCGGAGGACTGGCAGGACGTGCACGAGTGCCAAGGGTAGAACGTACAGAATGATCTGATCAAGCCTAGCTCAGAGCAGATAGATGCACGTGTCTGCGGATGTTCCGACTCAAATCTCTCGCAGCACGGCAGCCACAGTCACCAGCCACTAGGTCTCTGTCCGGGTCGCAACGCTGTCAAACCCTCACAAATCTTTTATTTTCACCTTCAGGCCAGTATAACTCCCCATCCAGACTCTTCGTTGCAGAAAAGTGATGCCATACACAAAGGTTGTCGGCTATCTTCCCGTTTCATCCATCGAGACTCATTATTGTTGAGACATTGATGATGCTATCATTACATCACTGCTGAGCCTGCCCTCAATCCTTGCGGTATTGTAAGGCAGGATCCGGCATCATGCAAGGTGCGCAGGAAAATGATAGGTGTGGATGAAATGGTAAGAGGCGCCACGGGGCGCGGGGTTTCATCCAGCGTCGAAATCACGTGACGCTGTCATGCGAGTCCACATTGGCGGAGTCCATTGTAGGGATAGGACTTTGTGTCCTGCTCGTCCTGCTTGTCCTGTCGCGCTTGGCACACCAGGACAGCGAGGACAGCGAGGACAGCGAGGACAGAAAGATATCAGATCGGTATAAACAGATTGGTATAAAGAAGAGGGGTCTTCCTGGATTCTGGTTTCCTTGGTCTCGTGATTATCTCATGTTATGATAGTTCGGTTGCTAAGATAGGACTATCACGAAGTTACGACCTCGTTGTCAACACTAAGCCTTACTCTTGTCTCAAGTCAAACCAGGAGAGGACCCCCGGTGAAGGATCGTCCCTTGGGTATTGCATTGCTTAGGTAACGTATTACTCATTGGTAGAGGACTAAGCGTAACAGGCATCAGAGGTATCAGATACAATTGAATCAGAGACTATATCAACGTTCTATGTCTCTTGTCCTCATATTCTTGTGCTTATACCACTCGTCGCCGCTTACACAATGCTGCTCATCCACACCTTTCCAGATCCAACACCAACAGCCAGAAGCTTTCCCAGTACAGCTGAGGATGACGCTCGGTAACCAGAAGGTAGCCATACAATGTTTTCTGATGCGACAGTAATCCATCTTCCATCGCCACTCAACCCTAAGTCGTACTTCTGAAGACCCGCAGTGCCTAGCGTAATACCTGCTGATGGAGAGTCCAATAGTCTATCGAAGTAAAGGGAGCCAATGTCAGACATAATAAACTGGCCACTAGGATGGAAAGACATATAAGTAAGGGTTCTACCGACCTCGAGCGTCTGTAGGCACAAGCCGTTGCCGGCGTCCCAGATCTTGACTGTCCTGTCCCACGACTCGGTCACGACCCAGCGCGCGTCACCTGATATGGCCACCAAATTTATCGTATCGCTATGACCGTCAAGCGTCTGCAGGCACCGGCCACTGCCGACATCCCAGATCTTGGCCGTGCGGTCGTTTGACCCGGTCGCGACCCAGCGCGAGTCACCTGACACGGCTACTGACCTGACATAACTGCTGTGGCCCTCAAGCGTCTGCATGCACCGGCCGCTGCCGGCGTCCCAGATCTTGGCCGTACTGTCGTTTGACCCGGTCACGACCCAGCGCGCGTCACCTGACACGGCTACCGAGTTGATGTAACTGCTATGGCCTTCGAGTATCTGCAGGCACCGGCCGCCGCCGACATTCCAGATCTTAGATGTGGTGTCCCCTGACCCGGTCACGACCCAGCGCGCGTCACCTGACACGGCTACCGAGTTGACGTGACTGCTATGGCCTTCGAGCGTCTGCAGGCACCGCCCGCTGCCGGCGTCCCAGATCTTGGCCGTGCTGTCGTCTGATCCAGTCACGACCCAGCGTGAGTCACTCAATACAGCCACTGAATTAATGTAATTGCTATGGCCATCGAGCGTCTGCAGGCACCGGCCGCTAATGGGATCCCAGATCCTGGCCGTGTCATCGTGCGACCCAGTCACGACCCAGCGCGAGTCACCTGACACAGCCACCGAGCTGACCCAATGGCTGTGGCCCACGAGTGTCCGCCGGCACCGGCCGCTACTGACATCCCATATCTTAGCCATCTCGTCGTGCGACCCGGTTACAACCCAGCGCGAGTCACCTGACACGGCCACCGAGCTGATAGTATCGCTGTGGCCTTCAAGCGTCTGCAGGCACCGGCCGCTATTAGTATCCCAGATCTTGGCCGTGTCGTCGTGCGACCCAGTTACGACCCAGCGCGAGTCACCTGACACAGCCACCGAGCTGACCCTGTACCTGTGGCCCATGAGCGTCTGCAGGCACCGGCCGCTGCTGACGTCCCAAATCTTAGCTGTCCTATCTCCTGATCCGGTTACGACCCAGCGCGCATCATCTGATACAGCCACCGAGCTAACCCAATCGCTGTGGCTTATAAGCGTCTGTAGGCACCGGCCGCTGCTGATGTCCCATATCTTAGCTGTCCTGTCCCCTGACCCAGTCACGACCCAGCGCGAGTCACCTGACACAGCCACCGAGTTGACCCAACCGCCGTGCCCGTCGAGCGTCTGTAGGCACAGGCCCCAGTCGTCAGTCATTGGACGCACCTCAATTCTCTCCATATTTTCATGCTGGAAATTATGTCTGATAAGACTATCTTTGGGACTGAAGACAAGGGCTGATCTATAAGCTTGAAGAGGATAGTCCTCAATTGTCTGCTTATGGTACATGATAAATCTGTACGCATCTTGGACCAGCTTAATCAATTGACTAGCGTCATGTTTTTCCTAAAGGATGTTATTTACTCTTCAGAGAAGCGCTCAGCATGCTATGGAGTTGTACTAACCCGTATCAGGCCATACAGCTTAGTAACGGCAAGCACACCTTCTGGCATGCTTCGACAAAGGCTAAGTGCTTCAAGCCAGTAGAGATACTTTCGTTGGATGAAAGTGTGGATGAGGCTCCAGTCGTCAGACGATGGATCACAATTGGTAACAAGCCAGTCACACATGTGATCGACCCAGAACACGCAGGAATATCGTATTGCAGCGAGAGGATCTGAGTATGGCGGCTCAACATCCTCAATCGCATATCCCGGTGCTCGCAGGTCGTAGATGTCCCTTTGTAGGGCGTGGGACATCACGTGGATTGACTGGGTCAAGATCGTGCGGTGTGTAGCTCCTTGCCCGCTCGGGCAAATTTGGTCAATTACATCATTTAGCAAAAAGTCTTTCGCTGATTGATGCACAAAATAGACAACGTCATTCCGTATTGTGAGGAAGGAGCCACATAGCTTCACGACACGTGACATGTGCTCGAGATGTTTCGAAATCCTTGGCAGGTCTACGACCGACGTCAGTTCGAGGAGAGCAACCGGACGATATAGCGACACCATCGTCACAAGGATCTTCCGACAAGCATCAGCAGACCTTGAGTTGTGCATCTGCTCCAACATTCGCTTATAGAGCAAATCGAGACCGGCTGGAAACTTGATAAGAGCGTCAAGGACATCCCACTCTTCGACATCATCAAGCGCTTGGCAGACCATAGCTATCCAGAGGAAGGTGCCATTCGCGTTGCGCAACAAGTGATGTAGGACGGCGGACCGAGTATCATCATCATAGTTATGGTCCCGTGCCATTTTAGACACCTTGTGTTCCGTGTATATTTTGACAGCCTTCAAGACAGACTGTGCGTTGAGCTCGAGAGATAGTTTGGTCTGATCTTTAGCTTTGTCAAGCTGCTGCTCTATTTGAGGCCAGTTGCGGCTCGAGATGATCCACTTGACGGTGGAAGCTGTCCCGGACTGTTCTTTGATTAGGTCCAAAAGTTTCGGCAAGTCTTCTATGCATTCGTCAAGCGCATCGATGACCAGAAACGTTTGATCCCGCTGTGAATCCTGAAGCATACTGGTGAAGATCTCCCGCAGTGCAAACCAGGCGTTTGCATCTTCGAAAACTTTCTTGCCAGCTTGATCGTACTTCTTCCGCATATACGAGACAAGCGATGGCTGTTGACGAACAAGCATGTAGATTAGTCCTCGCAGCACAGCCGTAGCGGTGTTGATTCGTGCGTCGGAGGCCTGGCAGAAGAAGTAAGAGAGAAGGCCAGTTTTGGCTTCCACCTTGTCCAGCTCATTGATAGCACCGCATAACAGCATCGTCTTGCCCTTGCCAGGATCGCCCTTGACCCACAATAGAGCATTCTGTTTGGTATTGCGCCATTGTTTGAAGTCGGAATTCTCCACAATCCAGCGGTATGAGTCTGCGAGCAAGCCACCCTTGGTCTCTTCAATCCGCTTCTTGTCGTCGTGTGGATTTGTTATGCAAAGATCTCTTATGCACTTCTCCACCTCCTTGTACTCTTCGAGTAATCTTCTGAGAGCATTCCCATGCCCTTCACCGTACGCTGCTGCTATGTGAACATCAAAGATGCCAAGCAGCGAGTATGCCTTGTCCTCTTCATGTGTTGTTTTACGGTGTGCTATCCAAGATAGTCGGTCATTAACTCTGAAGTCACTCAAAGGGCTACCTCGAAGCGCTGTGTGTGGAATGCCTGTGATTTCGTGGATCTGCTGCTCTAGACTACCTTTGTCTCCTAGTCTCTTCCTACCGCTGGAGAAGAATTCGACAGAGCGTGGAGCGAGCAGTTCTTGGAGTGTCCAGCCACGAGTAAACCAGCGGCTCTTTCGGAACGCATCTTCCCAAGGTTGATCGCTGGAGCAGGCAGAAGCATTCCGCTTGGAGGCTGACACGTCCGATAGGTACACATAGCAGCGGGTCGCATTGCGGTAGTGGCGAAACATGCTATTGATCTCCCGTGAGAGCTCGGCATGATTGAACTTGTCGATGCAACACGTGTCTACCCAAAAGTGCTGCAGGCCATCTATGCTCGCTTGGTTCGCGCAAAACTCAAGCTTTGCATACCCATCCTTGCTCTTTTCGGTACCATCTTCAAAGTCTTGAAATGTCACCTCTTGACCTTCGACCCAAGTATGCGAGAGTATCGCGTAAGGAGGTATTGTAGCGTCTCCGACGAGATCTTCTGTTAGCCTGAAAAAGCCGGTATGGCTATCTCGCCGCAACAGCCGCATACTGTTACAGACAGGAAAAAAGAGGTAGAGGGTGGCAAAGGCGGTAGCGACCTTCGCGTAACAGCGATGGTGACAATGCTAGTGACGGTAGCGGCGACGGCGCCGTTGGCTTCGTGCAAGGCGACGCTGGACACCCGTCGAGAAACCGGTCAATGCGATCCACATGAAGGATGACATGTAAGGCTAATTTAATGCTCCAATCAGCGCACGAAGTTGCAGGGATTAGGAAGGATCGGTCCGCTTTATCGCTGGGACAAACGTTCAGGGCTGTGAAGCGACAGGAGCCTGGAAGCGATAAGTTTCCCACCGTAAGCGACCTCACTCTTCGCTTGCGACCATTTCTGCCCTTTCTTGTCGTGTTTTGCTCCTTTTCAGCGCGCTGTGCTCGTGCCCGCACGAGATCCTGATGGAGCATCACTTTGGCTCTTCCCAGTATGTTCGACTTGGTCGAACGGCGGTCTCTGGCTTCGTCATTCGTCTTTTCCAGGAACTGAATGTGCTCCTTCTGAAGATTTCGTTCAGCGAAGAATGTATTCGCAGCATTTGTCAGCTTCTGCACATGCTTCTCTAACTTATTATACGCAACTAGTGATCTGTCTATGCTGCAAATGCACTCAACAGGTCATTCATCTCATGTACTAGACTTGGCCCAGTGCTTCGCAACCCGCGTGAAGTAGCACGAAAAAAGATCTCCTCGTTCTGACTAATATTCATGTCATCTTTTACGTTTGCTTGGTTCAAATTCCGTGCGTTCATGTGTATCTGTAGAGAGCACAACATCGCAGTAGCTACGCTAAGATTGAATACCTGCGCCTGCAACAAGCAGTATTTGCACCACCTCCTGCGATCCGCTCTGTGCAGCGGCCTAGAGCGCAATGCCGTACTCGCCACCCTGCGTGTTGATGTCGGCGCCTGCATTGAGCAGCATCTGCATCTCATAGCTTGGAATTAGTGAATGTTGGTGAAGTTCGCGATGTTGATAAAGGAATATGGTAAAGTTGACGTCGTGGAAGGCGAGGCGCATGATCTCCTCTGGCGGAGCATCTGAGACCAACCGTGCCTACTCGCTTGCAGCCCATATATTATTGATTCGTAAGATGAACAAATGACATTGCCTCGAACGCACAGCAGAGCAGCTTGACATTCGATGGTGCTGTTCTGCCATAACCGAGATAAGGGAAGATGGTTGAAGGGCTGTAGCGGCCGCAGTCATGAGGCTGAGCTGGTATTGTCGTTTGCTGCATGCATACGGCAACATCTGTCTACATGCAATGAGCTAACTCCTGCAAAGAGCCACAGTAGCTCCGAACAGTCCTTGACACACCATTATGCGCAAATCTAGGTTAAAGTACTCGATGCTCGCTTCTCAGAAAATACTTCTTCTAAGCTACTACATTAGTGACAAGATCGATCGCATAGTGGCGTTGCTGCCGATCGTTGCGATGGTGCCATTCGTATCCGCACCTGCACCACACACAGCCCTTGCGACTCTGGGGTGTAGAGCAGTTGTCCAATAAATAAGTAGAAGGGGATATGGAACTCGCTCAAGTCAATCGTTGCCACAAGTCTTAACGAGTCAAAAGAGAAGGCGATCGTGGTAGCATGGACGCGGAGTTCATATCATTTTCGTTTATGTAGTCATTCCAAGTCTATCTGGTCTTCAACCACCGAACACTTCCAGTGATAGGATTTGTTCGAGGTTGACGAACACGTGTTTTGGACTTCACGCTTCTAATTTTGAGGTTCATGACCCATCCTGTTCTTTGCATGGGAGGGGATTGTTGCCCATGCTGCTTAGCGCGTCTGAATTCTTTCTCGCCGAGCCGCTTCGCCACGATCTGGACGAGTCTCTTCCCCATCCCTACCATGTCTTTCCACTTTCCCTGATCCCAATACACCAATGCCAGGTAGGTCATACTTGTCAAAGTGTATGGATGCTTCTCGCCAAGAACCCTCACTTTTGTCTCCACCACTCTCTTACCTAGCTCCTCCGCCTCTTTCCATCGCCCTTGGTGCTTGTATGTCAACGCAAGATTGGCCATACTCGCCAGCGTGTCTGGATGCTCCTCGCCGAGTACCTCTACCCTCGTCTGCATCACCCGAGTGCCTAGCTCATCCGCCTCTTTCCACCGCCTTTGGTTGTTGTACGTCCACGCAAGGTTGGCCATGATTGTCAGAGTGTCTAGGTCGTTCGGTCCAGACATCTCGAGGCAAATCTGCAGCACTTTTGAATATGCGCTTTCCGCCTCGTCCCACTGCCGTTCAATGCATAGATAGTGCCCCACTATCCATTGCAAACGCAATCTGGTCTTATCATATTTTCCGGCACTATCACCTTCCAGCGCATGGATAGCATGTACCAGGTACTTTTCCCATAATGATCTGTTCTCGTGGTAACAAGCTGAAAACACTGTGTCCAGCCGAAAAATCGTTCGCTGCTTCGCTTGCACAAATCGTCCTTCCTTCCGTAGCCAACTACGAGTTGCCAAATACACCAGTCGGTGCAGGTCAAGGTATCCATCCTGTCGTCTGCTAACAAACGAGTATGCCATAAGTGTTCCAAGGGCGTCGACTTCCTCCTTTCGTGACGCCCCTGCGGGAAGAAGAGATTGTGGAATGTTCTTCGGCACTATGCAAGCCATAAATGTTAAGTACTCGGCCGCCAACCTGTTGCGCTGGCGGATTTGTTCAAATGAGATCAGCCATGTCTTGGCTACCGGGCTCTTGGTGTCGGAGTATCTTCCATCATTTTCAAACTCCTCGCTGAGAAGTTCAATCACGTCCTCTTCCTGCTCGGCTAGGAGCGATAAATAGTCTCCAATTGATATCGAGTTGAGAGCGTGACCGGAAGGCGCTTTTAGACACCGTTCCATGGATACATCAACTGATTGTTGAACTTGTCCAAAGAGGGTGGACACTTCATCGGGCAACAGAGTTGTTCTTCATAAGTATGCTCTGATGATCAAATTGTCGAAACCGGATTGACCTTTTACAATCGTAGATGCGATATCCATTTCTGACCTCGTTCGAATTCGTAGCGATGAAAACTTCACATCTATCCTCGACCACTTCTCGGCAGCCAAGTTTGTCAATTGCAGTTATGATGACTGCTTGACTCCCAGCTATAGCATTCCAGCACTCATTGCTCCTCTCTTCAAATCGGTTAATTCTCCAGATCAATTTTCGTATGAGACCTGATCGAGTCCACAGAAACCGAGCTGATAATTTTCTAGGCTTCTCGAATTATATGATGCGCTGGGATATAATTTGCCAGACCTACCATTATCAGTGGAAGGAATTCATAAGGTTCAACCTGCCAAAAGTACTCCAACTTGCCTAGGCTCTCCGGAATTCGAGAACTTGACACACGACTCCTTCGTCGCAGGTAAGCCTCTCTCTGCTATACTATATCTGGTCATTTGATGAACTGGTAATCAGCTGTCAACCGGAACGGGGCGGATCACGAAGATGCAGAGCAGTCACTCTTTTCGCTTATCTGTGCAATTGGGACTATCCCCAAGTTCATGCTGGAACAAGCAGTTTCTCCCCAACAGAGGTGGAATGAGTATGGTGTTGAGTACCAGACTCACCCACAAAACGCTCAATTCGGTGCCCATCTCAAAGTTCTATTCTTGGATTCCGATAGGCTATGGCAAGTTCTGGAGCATCTAATATCACTTGCAGCGATTGGGGTGGAGAAATCCAACAACATGGAGATTCACATCTGTGGCTCGACGCCTGCTGAGTACATATATGGCCAACAAAGATCGTATTGGATTGAACAGGCTCTTTGGTTGTTTTGCTATATATATTTCCTCGTAACCCAGCAACTCTGTAAGTTCATTGGCCCGCTACCCGCAAGCTATGTACTCATCAACGAAGACCAGGCTCAGAAAAGGAGAAGCTACTAGCAGTGCTGGAGGACTTGCTCCGTCGCTATGCTGAGACTGGTTTAGAGATTCCCTCCAACGACAGCCCGGTGACGTCTAATCCTCTCGCTGGTCGATCAATTGCTGGAGAAAACGGCTAGCACACATCTACAAGCCGAAGCTGTCTACCAAAGGAGTGTGGTTTTACGGCTCATAGGAGATATAACCGGCTCAAACAAGCTCCTTCAAGAATTCCTGAACCGAGCAGATACAGCCACACGACTGCAATCGCATCCCATACTCGGACTTCTGCATCTATCCCAAGCGACCAACCATGCTTACAACTTTGACTTCTTGTCAGCTAATAAAGAAGCAAAGATGTGGATGCCTACTGAGTCAGACGGCACCGAGAAGCAGCTTGATGTCATATGGAGCCAGATCCATTCCGCTGGCCGGATATTGAAAGGACAAGGGCATTTTCAGACCGCGTGCCTCTTTTTTGAACGCTGTCTCCAAGGGGAACCTCTTCGCGAATCGAAAAGACATTTGGCTTTAGCACACCTTGTGGATACCTACATTGAGGTAGATTTTCTGCAACGGCGTGAGATCTATTCACGATCAGTGGGAGAGCTGCTCGACAGCGCTGAAAAGCTGATTAGACCGGAGATCGACAATCTGAGATCTCGTGCACCGCGTTCGAAAGGATATCGCAGGTTACTTCTTACCTTGTCTGAGATTGAGATCCGGCGAAGTCAATTTACGGCAGCGGAGCATCTACTCATGGAAGTCTCTGGCATCTATGAGAAGCTGATTGATCCCGATATCATCGACCGGCTTGGACATGTACGCGCACTCATCGCCTTTGCGCGCATCGCTCCCCTTTCGGAGGCAGAAACTCGCTGGAATAATGCCTTGAGCTTTGGCAGAAGATACAACCCGCTTGAGGAAGAAGTTTTTACTGTGGCTTTCATTCACCTTTTCATTTGCGTTGTGCGTCTTCAGCATGGGGATTCAGAAGGGGCCAAAACTGCGTTCGACTACGCAATGGGGATTTGTCGCACAAAACCTCCACAATTTTTGATACCTGGGGCTGGTACATTCTTATTTGACGATGTGCAAGGCCAGATTGAGTTACTTGCTGGCTGGAAGTTACCCAGGCACGCGGTTGTAGATAGATAGTTCATTCACTGAAAATCAACGAACGCAATGTCGCACTGATCATTGGCTATCGGGTAAACCTCGGAGATATCTTCAACCCCGCTCGTCTCCATCTGGGACAAGCACTCTGAATCCTGCATGACGCAACGCAGTTGCGGACCTCCGAGACTACGCTTCTCGACATTCCCAGCCACCGTTGGCATATTTAGCCTGACATCCCCCCGATGAAGTTGTCGACGCGTGCACCAAAATCAGTCGCATTTACCCTCGAGCCTCAAATTCAGACCATCCCACCAACACCACCTACGCGCAGGCGAAGAACTCCTCTGAACATGGACAAGAAGGTTTATGAAGGGTTTAAGAGTGATCAGGTAACGGAAGAGATGCTCGATGAAGCTGCGAAGCTCTTCTCCGAGAATTACGGTGTTTGGGGGGAGCATGCGGCAGAGCGAACAGGGAAGTTTGCGAAAGCAGGTAGGTATTCCATACTACGAGTTGTACTCCAAACTGACCATCGCGGCTAGGCCGTCCCGTGCGGCTAAGTAAAGAAAGGCTTCGAAATGAATATCTCCCCAGCGAAATCTCCTCATATGTTAGGGTCACTGTTAACGGTCATCTTGCTGGTAATGCTTTCGCTTGTCGATGGTCTGTTGAATGGCAGGACTATTTGCTGGATCACTCAGTTAGTCGTCCACCGGGACTACCGTGAACGTGGGCTTGCTGCTGGACTTCTCGACGAGATCAGACTAGATGGGGACGATGTTTACTGTGTCATGAGCTCCCATCCAGCTGCTTGTCTTGCGGCTTCAAGAGCATACAAGAGTCAGTGCATGCCATTGTCATCTAATCCGATTGCTTACCTCCACCAGGACTGCCTCACTCGAGTTCATGAAAGACAACGCGCAATCGATAATGGAAGCCTCGCCAGTAGGCTATGTTCGGGACGCTAAGCTACGAGGTAGCCTTTTTGATCCCGAAGATAGTCGTGGCCTTGTGTCTAGTGTTGATACTGGATTCTTCGTCGACCACGAAGAGCCACTAGAAGCATTAGCATGGGTTCGGGAGTCGATGGACTGGCCTTTGGGTGAACTTTGGGATGGCTATGAGTTTATTCTTATTCTGCAAGCAAGGCGTCGTTCTCGGTCTAGATCTAGTTCATCGCGCCGCAATGTTGCGTCTTGAGCGCAACTCCGAGCTGCAAATGCTATATAAACAAAGGGGTAATACCATGGAAGAAGTGGGATCCAGGACAATGATAAGGCAGAGCTTGAAGAGTGTGCCATCCGGCAGACAATCTTCGTGGAGCTTGCACGTTTTGGCTCGCCTGGTAGTTCAAGACATTCACAACGGTCTGGTGGAGGGGCTTGTCGATATCAATCAAACTCGTAGCCCGATGATGTTCCTTTCGACTAGGATCCAGAAATTTTCCGTTTTCGACCATTGCCCGTAGTCGCTTTTGAACTTGCTGGTATTGTGCTTGGATGTGTCTGTTTGTGCTTTTGGAGGTGCGCACGTTGCTTGAAAGATTGATTGCAACCATTGAAGTCGCACTTGAAAGGTCTTTCTCCGGTATGTGTTCGTTCATGCACGCGTAATTGTGATCCAGTCTTGAACGACTTATTGCAGCCATTGAAGTCGCACTTGAATGGCCTTTCTCCACTATGTGTGCGTTCATGTACCCTCAGGCCGTCTGCTCGAGCAAATCGTTGTTCACAATCCTGATGCTCGCACATATACGGTCTTTCTCCTGTATGTGTGCGTTCGTGGGTGGTAAGATGTGATTTTTGTGTAAAGGCCTTGCCACAGTCTTCGTAGTCGCACTGAAATGGTCTTTCTCCGGTGTGTGTTCGCTCATGCACGCGTAAATGTGCTACGGTCGTGAATGTCCTGTCGCAATCTGGGTAATCGCATTCGCATGGTTTTTCTTCAGTGTGTGTTTGTTCGTGTATTATCATTTGATAATGATCTTGAACCAATTGGCGACAATTATCAATCTGACAGATGTGCCTAAGTCTCCATTCCTCTTGTTGTGTCAAGAAATACTTCGTCAATTCATTCGTGTCGCTTGTGTTTACGCATGTCAATAACATGATGTTCCATAAAGGTCGTGGCAAGCATGAATCCATGAGCGGATCATAGTAGCCGACGAAATGCCAAACGCATCTGCTGGGGACAGTCAATGTGAATTCTCTCTTTGACAACAAGATGCTTCCATCATCTACAGTCGTATTTTCTTCTTGGGCAATGCGGAAACCGGAGACATCCCAGCGCTTTCTCGACCATGACCTCCTGTCTCGAAGGTAATCGATGGGAAGGACTCGCTCATCCCATACGCATATGGTTCCTGAGGAGGCCTCGATCGTCTTTTCATGGGTTGCGGGTAGCCAGCCTTGTGCAACAGCACTGATGTATATGAACGCGTCAAAAACAGTATCTGCGTATCCATAATATGAAGCCATCTTGTATTCCTCAGGGGTTCTGCAGGATGTTGGTTCGTTTGGACGTAGTGCTGGTGTTGAATTCTGTTGCCGCGTTCGAAGGGTGGAGCTCGGTATTGTTGGCAGCGAGATAGGTGATGGTGGACAATGCTATCGTACGCTACGCGATCAAGGATGTGTGACAAAGATGCGTTCGGGTGGTTACATAAGCGAGTGTTGAAGATGGAGGAGTTCGCCAACGCTTTGCTGAATGAGTGGCGCCGACAAATTGCTGCTCAGAAAGCTAGCTTGGAAAGCAAATCACACCCATAGTCCCATTACTTTCAACTAGTGCTTGGACTGCATCTGTGGGCTAGAATGATAGCATAAGTCGAGCCGCGGTTTTGTAGAGATTAAAGTCGTTATTCCTCGTTCTCCCAGCCTTCGTTGTCGAACCTCTCTGCGGTGTTATCTGAAGCAGGGAGGACAGTGAAACACGGCGATCCCGTTGCGCTTTTCCCCCACAACACGCGTACACCTACACCCAATCCGGAATCACCAGCACACTTTCTCGCTTCACTTCTTGGACATGCATCAATGCATCGCTTCAGCACGGCATGGCTTCCGCTGACGACGCTTTCAGCCGATCTATCACTTCTTTTCAGCTGGGCGTCGCAATCTCGGCACACACGGGTCACGCAGATGTGGGCCCATAAGATACGGCTGGTGCACCGCATAGCAAGGCGGACATGCATGGGTCATGCATGGCAATATCCACCATGTTGCAATCAGCGCATTGAAACGCCGTATGTTAGGCTGCGATACGCGATGCCGCTGCCGGATCGATGCACATGAAAAACCCATAAGCTGCAATGCACGAGCAAGAGTTCGTCGCACACCTACGTCAGCATCTCACATCAACACGAACACTATCTTCAAAGCGATCGAGGCGTGCTTCAAACGATACTTGGTGATAACGGAGCTGGACAATAATACAGAATTTAAGCGTTTCACCATGTGTAAAAGTGTCGAATTTGGGTTTCGTACAGCGTATGTTTCTGCGACTATTCATTCATTCATCATGATGCCTGACTTTCAGTTACTATAGCACGACCAGTCTTTCTCAGGCTTACCAGCCACCTATGCCTTTGCTCCGAATCTGCTTCGCTATGAGAAGCCCAAACAAGTGACATGAGAAGGTCTGTACAGATCGAGGGAGAGGCGGATGAAGTGGTGCTTAAAGGCCTGTCCTCATCCAGCCGCTGGGTTCTGAACCTTCTGGGCCGCAAGCTGGATGGTCTCGACACTCACTACAAACAATGTATTGTGCGTGAGCTGGCGAAGTGCATATCTTCCATTTCTTTGAACATCCCCTAGCGGTACAAGTGTCGTATCGATGCACGTTGTTTGGATGTGCACAATTGGCACAAGACCCGCTTTTGCCAGAACTTGTCGTCATGTTGCTGACATACAGTAGCCCGAGATAATTTCTAAGATGGATTAGCTTTGTTAATTGTCAGAGCAATAAAGAAGCATACGGTAGTGCGATCAGTGAACAGGCACTATGATGATTGCAAAATTGAAATCGAATTCGATGGTGAGGAGCTCTCTCCCTTCAGGCGTTGCATTAAATGGATTCTCCCTCTGAGTCATCGTCCAGATCCTGCAGCCAATTGTGGCTCCACAAGTCATTCTCACCGGTCCTTCTGCCTTCCCATATCGCCCAGCCAAAGACAGCTCTTGTCGCCATGCGAGAAGCTGTTTCGGTCACCCTAGCAGGGGTGACCACACAGTCTTTGACTTGATTTGATAGAGGTAGAGCAGGTAGAGGATCGACATTTTGTTCGATTGCAGAAATACCCACATCAGGCAACAAGCCGCCAGCAGCTAAGCGCCAAACCCAACGCCTGTATTGCAAAGAATGTTGGCATTCAGCATGCAGCTGTGCCTCAAAAGCTGCCTCGCTCAGCTCAATCATGCCGAATGGCGGCCATGGGCTGAGTGGTGGGCGTTCGTATCTGTCTGGCCCACCTTTTGTGAGAAACAGAAGCCGCAATTCGTCTTGGCGACGTATCAGCCTTGAGCCTTGAGGATTGAGCGCAAGTTGATGCGGGGTGTAATGGTTCGGTGGGTCCATGAATGACTGTGGAGATTTCGTCCACACACTTGCCTCGAGTGATATGGGTGGAAGCTCTTTGGCCGTCTTCAAAATTGTTGGCAATAGTCCGGTGGCCAAAGAGCCCAGCCACAGGCTCGCTAGTCGTGGTCTTCGGATAGACATCATTTTGACGATGGTGCTCCCTTGCCCGCTCTGGTCGATTGCCGGAATAATGTGCTCCATGACCACATCCAACCACTCGCTGACCACATTGCACTCGACTTCTGGTTCCCAGAATGTGCCACAGAGTGCGGAAAATATTGCACGCGGTATGCTACTCAGAGCTGCAAAGCTCGGTAGATGTTCAAATGGCACCGAAGGATGCTCAAGCTTCGGAGAATGAAGCTTGAATGCCGAAGGAAGGGTTGGAAGTGGGAGTTGTACTGTTGCTCCGAAACGATTGTGTCGTGGGAGCGTCAGTGCTGCGGCAAGTGAAGCACTGAACTGGTCCTGGATCTGATAACGTTGACAGAACCTCCACAAGAAATTAAAGGCTTCTTCCGATGATGGTGGTTGTTCCGTGTCTGTGTATCTTAGCTCGGAGCCAGAGATTGATCTTCGCAAACAGAATTGGAAGTTGGCGTTGCAGAATATCGACCACGGAGGATGGTATGAATGGGCCTGTCGTGTCAAAGTAGCTCTCCATCCAGCACCATTTGCAAGGACCGCGACCCACCAACGCGCCTCTCTGTCTTCGATGTCTCCCATGGCAAGATCAAAGATCTTAGAGGGTTCGAAAGGAGCTTCAGAATCTGGCTGTATACGTGCAGACGCATCAGTATAGATAACTTGATTGTTTGGAAATCCGCCCCGAAGCTCGACAACACAGGCGGAAAGAATGTATGCCCATCCTAGGATCAAAACGCCCATCAAGTTCGGCTGTTCATCTTCTCTGCCATCATGCGATGCCAATCCTGGCCACTTGCAACCCATTGACGTCATGAAGGAGCAGGTATTCAAAGCTTTGGTGCCGAGTATTATCTTGTGATCCAGTAGCGACATTTCTGACTTGTCCAATTCGCAATTCCCACGGTGTTCGACATCCCATTCCGAACCGCCTTCGATGAAAAGGTAATCGCCTTCTCCACGTTCTAACAGTCGTGCATTGCTCGGTATCGAAGGCGTTCGATTGAGCAAACCGGCGACCGTGCTGCAGGAAGTGGGAAATTGTGTGAGGGAGCAAGCCTGCTCGTACAACATAGACCATGTTCTAGAGCTAGCTGCGAGTACTGCAGCTGATTGCTGCCGGGTCGGACAGACGCCATTCACAATCTCGGCATCGATAATGTCTTCTGGCGCTGAAGGGGGCTGCATGTTTGGAAGTTGGAGCCACATCCATGCGCGTTTGGCAAGATGGTTGAAAGGTGCAAAGGATGGCGCCCAACACGCTCGCCTTGGTGCCTTGTTGCCTTTTTCCTTGTTACCTTGTTGCCCTATCCGGTCGCAGGTTTTAGCTGCGCATTCTCTTGTGGAATCGATGATTGGACACAGCACAGCCCACACCGCCCAACTGGTCACACTCAAACCCACAAACTCGCCACCTTTCACCGACCTTGAATCGCCCTTTTGATGCCTGCTGCGTGTGCTGGTTCTACCTAGCCGACATCTATTCACACCAACACCGACATGTCCAACCAAGACGCCCTCACCCCCCGGGTCTTCATACTTCGCCACGGTGTGTACCTTGATCAAGTCTTCTCAGAAATAGCCTTTTAACGAGGTATGGCCCAGGAGAGACGATGTGGGCAAAGACGGGTCGGTTCACGGGCATCACAGATATTGAACTGACCTCGGAGGGTGCTGGGCAGATCTCCTCATCATCTGCTAAGCTCGTTGGCAATGGAAATCTTGTCGACCCAGCCCGGCTCAAACATGTCTTCGTCAGTCCAAGGATGAGGGCGAGAAAGACCTTCGAACTGTTTCTTCCGGCATTTTCTGCCACCTCGGGAAATGTTACCTATACTGAGGATATCACCGAGTGGAACTATGGTGAGTATGAAGGGCTACGAGAGCAGGAGATTAGAGAGTTAAGGAGGAAAAGGGGGTTAGATATCGATAAGAAGTGGAATATCTGGTCAGATGGGTGTGAGGGTGGAGAGTATGCTATCCTTGTGGTAGTTCCGATGGCGCAGCGCTGACAGGATCAAGGTCGATGCAGCAAGTTACTGAACGACTCGATAGGCTGATCTTGCGAATCAAGTCGATTCAGAGGCCTAACATGAGCGGCGAGAAACCAGCCGACGTTCTTATTGTATGCTGCTCCATTTCTTTCTCTCATACATTCGCTGAAACGAGAGAACAACAGGTTGCACACGGTCTGATTCTCCGCTGCTTTGTGAAACGCTGGCTTGGTCGTCCCATCGATGATGATCTTCCTCTGATGTACGCTCCCGGAGCCATTGGTATCTTGAGGTATGCTCTTTTCTACGATGATGGCACAATGCAATCCCAAATAACATCGAAGAAAGTTACAAAAACAACGACATTCATCAACCAGCTCTTCACGTTGGCGTGTCCCTACCAACTTCGGGATCGTACCGATCTTGGACACGGTTGTCCCTCGTGCTTGGAATTTTGCCTATGGTTTCATTCGCCTGGTTTGCCCTTGTGCCGGAGGCATGAATTCGCACGGGTTGCATTCTTCTGTTGCAAAAGCATGCCTTAGGCATCACCAGTATTTGGTTTCAGCTAGATCTACCTTGATGAGTACTTCGCCGACAAAGATTCTCGAATGTGCCGCTCAAAGCTTCATTATAGTCCATTCGCAACCGCAATTTATTACGCACGGCAGCAATGTCATCCTCGCACATGAGGTCCTGGATTGATAGTGATTCGATTATTGACATGGTCGTCGTATCCGCGTGCTCCGCTATGATTGACAGCAGCGAAGGCGATGCCGAGCTGCTCGAAGACTTCCATCGATTCTTGAAGATCTTCAGCACGGCGTGATTGTTATGAATTATCGCTTTAGTAAGCGGCGAGTGTCCATTGATTGACAAATGGCCTGGATTAGCGCCTCCTGCAAGCAGGATCTCAGCACAATCGACACCATGCATGGCGGCAATAGTCTGTAAAGCCGTACGACCTTCCGGATTATGCGCATCGACCTCGGCACCAAATTCAATGAGCAATTTCATCATACCTGACAAACCTCCAAAGCTGGCCGCAATGAGCGGACTGCTGCGGAAGCGACCAGGCGGTAGGATCGGATTGGGATTGGCACCAGCCTCCAGGAGGATACGTAAAGCTTCTTCGTTGTGGCTATCGACAGCATGCAGAACCGCAGTGCGCCCACTGGAGTCCATCGTGTCGAAAGGCGAGCCACGATCAATCAAGAGCCTCATGTCAGACAACTGCGCTCGTGCGGTAGCCCAGTCAAGTGCATAGCGGCCCATAGCATCTTGCTGATACACAGCCATAGGGTTCTCATCCAGCTCAGCCTGGAGCGATTTTTGCAATCGCCCGAGGACAATTTTGTGTATGTCAGGTAAATGCAGTTCCTCAATCCAATCCCGATGTTGGCTCATCGTAATGCATCGGAGCTCGGCCATCTCCTGCGGAGTGCATCTTTTGCGATAGATATAGTCGAAGACATGCTCGTACGATCTGTAGTGAATAGTGGATCAGTAGAGACTCTCATGAACATGATTCCTTTATCCTTACTCGTCATCCACGCCTGCTCCACAATCAAGCAGAAATTGAACAGTCTTGTAATTGTGCAGCCCTCGATAGAGCGCCCACTATCAGTATGTCAGCGTCACCCAGACGAGTGCTGTACGGTCGAAGTCAACATACCCTCAGCAAGCTGAATTCACGAGTAACACTTCTCTCTGAAGGAGAAGCGAGGCGAGCATCAAACAAGTCCTTAAGTGCATCGATATTTCCGTCTATAGCATAACGGATCGACTGGGCAGTATCCGCAACACATATTGGAGTTTTCAGTTGAAGCTGAAGTCCAAGATGCACCGACTGTGATGCGTCCGAATAACGAGTCAACTTTCGACTACGTTTTTGGCGTGGTTGGCCGGACTGAGACGCGGGACTACTAGCCTTATTGGATGCAGCGGACGGATTGATGACCATTGATGAAAGCATCAGATTGGTGCGTTGGTCTGTGAGCGCAAATCGACGTGTGTCTGTTCCTGAGTATGCATTCAGAGGAGAATGGATGGGAAGGATGATCCCGCAATTTTCGTCTACGTGTAGGGCGTCAGTGATAGGTGGATAACCGTGCTAGAGCCCTCATACCTGCTACACTATTCCAGGTCTGAATATGATGTTGCTGTCGTGCAAAGCGCTTGCCGTCTGTCTCGTCAGCGCCAAGCACCGAATTTGTTCCCGAATCTTCCGGAGCCGCCAGGGGTTTCTGGATTCGAGGTGCGACTATCGCTTGCGTTGGTGGTACCCATGCAAAGGGCTCCCGTAGCAGATCCATGAACTCTTTAGCTTGCTTGTTCAGCTCCACCATATGATGAACACCTAGGTCGCGAAGAATATTGACAGCGTCATCAAACAGCTTGCCTTTCGTCGGCAGAGTTTTCAGTAAACTACCTTAAATCAGCCTGAGATCTTGAAGGCTCAGCGTGCCAAGTTGCTCACAAGTGGTTACTGACATGAGCAGAGACTGCAAGGAAAACCCCAGCTGCTCGCTCGCAATTGTGAACTGCCTGCGCCAGATTACGTAGCCTGCGACCCTTTTTTATCCAAGCTTTGACGTTCTCCTCGATTTCCTCGACTGATTCACAACAGCCTGATTGTTTAATGGTGCGGGACAGGTATTTGACTCCCCCATCATCAGATGCCTTCCCCGTGCGGATAGTGCCCTGTGCACTTTCAGAGGAGACGTCGTAATACAGGATTGAGAGATATCGTCCGATAGTAGGACCAAGGATTTTCCATGATTCAACTTCCTTTGTTTGAGTATAAAGCCAGGCTGGAGTGAATGGCTGCACGTGGCGTTTCCCCGTGTACTCCTTCAAGGCACGAATCAGTGTTTTGGACGGTTTGCAGTCATCTTTCGTCAGTAGCCGGAGGCAATGTAAAGAGTCTCTTTCCTCGTGGTCTCGCTTGAGACCATTACGTAGGCCTTGCAAGCTGGTGGGGGAAAGCTCAAGCAGGAATGTTCGTACGTGCTACTGAAACGTTAGCTTCGAATCTTCCCGCCTGTATTCCTAATGCTACCTCCGAATCTGAGAACAGATCATCAAGCGTGTAATGTTCGAGTCGCAAACGAAACGCGCTCGTGAATCGCTGGCCCATGGCTGGTGTATGGCTGGTGTTGAGGAGGGAAAGGTTTCTGGTGGTTCACAGGGCGAAGCTGACTTCCGCAGCAACGACGTTGTGTGGCTTTGCGCTAAACTATTTTCGCTTGATAAGGAACCGAACAACTTCTTGTCAAGCAAAAAGGGAAAAGCGTAAAATTCTCCGCGTTGAAGATGCCCTCTCGGCTTTTGCACGTCTCTTCTCAAACTACCTCCACAGATGTCTTGAATTCAGCCTGCTGAACGCCATTTTGAGTTCAAGTCATGATTCTGGCAGGTTTGCCCCTTACTGCCATACGCGGATTGGCCAACGTAAAACTATCCCAGAATCCCGAACAAACATGGTATCGATGACAACCTTGCGGATGATATCATGTGCCACATCCGTTCGAGTAGCTCGGCACAATGGTTCCTGCGCTGTGGCTCGAAGCAGAACTAAGCTGCCACCATGAGGGTCTCTCATCGTGATGCCAGCTGGTCAATATAGATGGTCCGTACCGACAGCCTCCGCTGTGGTGAGCGACGGTGCGAGGAGTTGAAATCCTACGGAAAGATCAGCGTTTGGTGGCTCCAGATGTCTCCACACCATCCTCTTTTGCGTCCTCCCTGTCCCGTGGCAGTCAATGCGCATAAATATAACGCTGGCTCGCAGCACAGCAAGGCGAACGTGCATCTTGAGTCTTCACCGCCCCGTTCAAGCGAAATGTGCTTGCCATTCATTCGACTTCCATTCTTCTCCCTGTTTCAATCATTGCTCCGATGCGACTTCACGGACCAGCACGAGGACCTAGGACCTGTGTCACTAGGTTCGACACAGCAGCCGCAATGCACGCCGCAGCCTTCCATGTGTTCTCGATCTGAGGAGAGATGGACCCGAGATCTACAATCTTCTACAGGCCCCCACCTTGTAAACTCCAAACGCGAGGAGGAGAACGAGGTCCTCCTGCAAGCAGGTCTGGAAGAGCTCACTCAATTTTTGATGCTGAGCACGGACGAGAGATCTCTCTACGCGAAGAAGTACAGTGTGCAAGAGAATGACGAGGACTTTGCACTGTGCACATCTGCCGACCTGGGATATCAAGCATTCGCGAGCTTCACCTTGCACTTCGTCCTGGAAAGCAGACCAACGTCACTCTTGGATCTACCACTGAGAGATCTTAGCTGGCGTACTCGAAAAGCATTTCTTGAGCTTCCCCTGAGCATTGCTGTTGCCCTGTCCGGCGTAGCTTGTGATGTGGGCATTCTGCCGAGAGATCTGACGTGGGATCGCCTGACTGCTCACGTGCAGAAGGCGAAGGACGTAAGTGCTGATCTGTTGCACTACAATTACGAACAGCGAACCGCTACCATCCTCGAGACCTCAGTTTCATTTCGGGCCGTGCAGGTAATTTTGAGTGCGAATCTGACGCGCAAGATTGTCAAGCACCGTGGTTGTCTGAAGTACGACTTGCAGACGGCTATCGTGAGTGCAGCCCGCAAACTGCAGTAGATGAGTACTGATCTGTCTAGAACACGTCACTGTTTGTTGCCACACAGGTTAAACCATCCCCAACGTCCGCCAACAGCCCACAGCCTTTGACAGAACGTGTGGAATACCCCCACTACGGGCCCGCACTACCTCCTCCAGAGTACGCTCGCTGCGATCTTTCCCAAGTTAGTCTGGAGCACATGCCACAGCTCCAGACACTTCTATATCTCAGCGATAAGGACATGACAAGATACCAAAGCCGACATCTACATTCTGGCTACAATACCACGGATCTTTGTTCGTACGCTCGGACTGGTTATTTTACCTTCGCGTACATTACCCTTTCCCTCATGGGAGCCGATGTTTGCGATCACTACCTGGGGTCTGATCTCGCGGAGCTCGACAGATGTATTGTCAACGCGTTCTGTACCCTGGATCCATCCATCGCCGAAGTCTTCAGCAGATTCACCTGCGATATAGGCATAGTGCCTAAGACTTCAACCGATATTGCGGCGCTCTCAAGGTTCTTGGAATACTTTGGACGTGCTTTGGAAGATTATTTCCCCCGCTGGTGCCAGCAGGACTGGACGAACGAACCCGCACAGCTTGGCTTTGTAAGCTTCCTCCGGGCTAAAATCTGGTTCCAAGCTAATTTATGCAGAATATCGCAATAGCCACCGCTCAGGACGCATGCTTTCAAGCCGCTTGCTTCGAACCCACTGCATGTTGAGCAGCATCTCCACACAGCCCTCTTCCCAGTCGGATCTTTCTCGCCAAATCTTCTGCCAGAGGGCAGCCTGCAGAACGAGACGGATTGCTGCCGCCTGGTATTTGGCGAGAAGAATTCATACTTCTTGTACTTGATCCAACGTCGAAAATTCACATACGAGATAAATTTGAGATTTGCTGTCGCTTACCTTCTTTCCGTATCCACATCTACAAGGTCGCCATGAATGACTGCTGTCCCTGCATTCTTTGTTTCGAGATGTGTTGCCAGTGCTCATTATGCGGCAATGTCGCTCAGAGAGCGCACCTAGCAGATCTAGATCTCCACGGCCGAGTCCGACGGTAGAACATGCGAACTGCAACCGTGCTCGGCATTACGAGGACGGCAGACGAGTGGATGCAAGGCGCGATCACTGTTCATGCCGGGAGTCAGGCTCCCGCGCACTGATGCAATGGCTACTTTGTTCAGATGGCTGAAAAGAGGCGCCTGCAAGGAGACAGCCACAATCATAACATCCACCGTGCGTGCAGCGGACGAACTCTCTGGGTGGGTTTGACAGCAATTGGCAATGCGACCGCTTTTACAATGGCCTCCTCCAGATTTCTGCTGTGCACTTGGTCCCAAAACATGATTGCCACAACATCGTAGTAGTGACGGAAGCGCTGTTTGTCTGCATGGTACGTCCCATGCTCCTTGACAGCATCAAAGAGAGCTCTTGTCTTCTCTTTGCTCCATGTTCTTTGAGATTCAAGAGAAGAAGTCGTTCCGCAGTCAATCGAGTTCATCGCCTCCTCTGACTTGTAATAGACGTCCACAATGTCGTAGGTTGGGTACTTCTGTTTCATAGCAGTCCACAGACACCAAAAGATGTCACCGTAATGGCACTCTCCGTCAGCCTGAGTCTGACCCAGCGCCTTGTAGTTCGGGCTATAATGGTCGATGTGGATGTCACGCAGAAGCTTGATAGACTGCTCTCTCGTCCACTCTTTTCGTTTGTGAGGCCATCGACTAATCCAGACTGATTTAAGGCGATCCATCTGACCTTTGCGATTTCGTTGGCGGGTACTGAAGGCGTCCCTGAGCAGACCACCCTTCAAGTGGACTTGTACTGCTTTATGAGGAGGGATCAGCTTCAGGCTTGTGCCATGTGCCCAGATGCGTAGGCGAGCATCGTCAAAGCGCATGTGCCTGCATGACCCAAATCAAGTTGACGGTCATCCGCATATGAACTGTGCTCCTCGCTCCCACTGTGTGGTTCAGGCTGCGTCGATTCCGCCCTAAGTACATCCACAGTGCTAGGTTCATTTTGAACTACGATCCCCTGTCCGCAGGATTAGCATACGCGTACCATGGCAACCGAGTTGTGCATGAGTGGGAACTGTGAGGTCAAGACCTAAGCGATCTTCTGCCCCTCGAACACATCCACGGCAGCATCCTGCGATCGTCTCATTCTACAGGCTCGTCTTCCTCGTGCAGATCAGCCGCTGAACATGGTTGACAGAGGTGTGTGGAACACGGCCTCCGTTTTGAGCATCCCATGGCCCTGCAGTTATGTCATATATATATACGTCTATATGTACAGCCCATGGAATCTCACTGATCTCTCCCACCTGTCTCCATGTTTCAATATACAGTCCCGAAGATGCAGGACCCGTACGTTCGCGAAGGAACGACATATGGGGATTTCGCTCGATCTAGCTCGTCCGAGAGTCAAGACTTCCATGAAGACCTAGTTGCAGAGCTTGAAGCGGATCCGGACAAGCAGATGGCTCTAAGTGGAAGCATCGGCGAGTTTTCGTACGTGCTACTCTCGCGTTAAGCAGTCAACATGCTCACATATACTCTAGCGCAGAAGAGGTTATGCGTTCAAACCTTACGCCAGAGATCTGTCGTCAGCTCCGCCTCATACCTGAAGTGTCTATGCCATTAATCATAAGATTCATTCGACATGCAGAGCTTCGCGTGGGCACTCAGATGAGTGCGGACTGCCTATGTAGTGCGAATGCATTGCTCGGCAGTAGTCTCAACGACGATTTACGAACGTTTGTACATCTTCTGATGCGTCGCATGGTGCTCCAACTGTTTGACGACGCGTCTTGCTTACACGGCTTGATCTCGGAAGTGAACGCTTCAAAACAAGAAGAAACAAGTTCGCTCCTGGCACCTTGGGTCAGTCAACTGGAAGCGGAAGAAATGGCAGCAGACGGAGAATCCCAACAGGCACTGGCCCACCTGAAGGCAGGCAGAGCCGACGTGTGGTCATACGAGACGGTCCTCATTCCCTCAGTCGTCATCATACACAGTGCCTGGCACGATCACGTTCTGCTTGAGGGTCTTATTCATTACAAGACGGGAAATTTCGAGGCCGCCTTACGTTGTTTTCAGGGACTCGCGTTTTCGTTCTGCTTTCCGCGAGGTCTGGACATGCACCGGAAGGCAGTGATTCAAGCCATTGCAAGGCTGATTCGGCTGGAATATCCGACTGAGCTTTGCTCGCAGGTCATAACGCGTACGGATCAAGCAGTCCCGGTGTCAAATGATCCCCGGATCTTGCTCTATTTGTTTGTGCACGACCTTGAATGTACGGTCTTCCGGCTCTCTGGTAACCAGGATTGCTACACATGGTGGAGAAAACTGGAAGAGATGCCGACGACGAGATGTTCCCTGTTCCTGAAGCATCTCGCATCAGCAAAACGGTCCATCATGTGTCGGCGTTCCTGGCAGAAGCCAACTCTCGACGAATCAGCCTTTGGCACGGACACAGCACAGATCTGTCAGGATCTTGCTGCGATCAGGTCTTCATTTGAAGCATCTCCTTGGCTTGGACCTATGCTGATTTTGTGATCCAAGACAAGATACAGGGCGGAGCAGACAGAAATGAAGGTGAGCATTCACACCGCTGTGGGAACGTCATGCCCTGCTTTAGTGCGTGCCATGGATTGCAATGCGGATGGACGGCATGGCGTTCGAATATCCAAAGCCTTGGGTCTTCATCTCATGGACGACAGATATCTTGTCAACAAGCTAGAAAGTTGTGTATCCGGGCCGGTTCTTCGGGCGTACAGAATGGTTATGGGGCCATGTATCGTAATTTTAGTCACGCGAATGACTTTCTTTGCATGTCCAGGAGACCAATGCACACCGTAAATAGAAATTTGCAAAGACTACTCATGTCCTCCATTTTTGCTGCAATGCAATGCTCCTCATGTTCTGTATTGAGGTGTGTTGCCGGATTGCAAAAAGATGAACGCTTCTCATTCCTCTGCAGTGCATAGATCAACCAAGTCAGAAGCGTCCAGCGCGTACGATCTGAGTGCGTTGTCTTCTGTGGCCTCAAATACGTACTTCCACTTCAGGTCCTGGCCGTACAGGATATCTGCAACGTGCTGTGAGACGGCCTTGCTGATCTTCCGAATGAAATTACCACGGAGTTGATCTAAAACGCCCAAAAATGCCTTGAACATCGGCCCCGGAATCCTCTCGACACTGCACATATTAATTAAGCTCATGGTTGTAAAGGAATGCGTGGTGGCTTACTCGGAATTATGAACGCCAGAGTTTCTCCCAGTCAGTGTGAGAGCGAGAATGCCTGGCGAGAACAAGTCTTGCATGGCATCCCAATTCCGTCCTGCCTGAATCATGTTCACGACCGATTTATGCCGTTTGTAATATTCAGTGCCCACAGCATCTTTCAGTCGGGCCGGCGGCTCTAGGTATGGATATGCCTCGGACACGAGCTGGGATATTGCGAGCGTTGACGCCCTGCCATTCTTGGTCGATGACTTGGCATGCAATCGTCTTGACGTTCTGGACGAGTATTGCGCCTCTCGCTCATTGCGATGTTTGATTAGACGGGTAAGGTGATAGCGACGTAAGATCGCTTGGGTCGTGGCTGCAGTTTCGAGTGCATCTAAGGCATGAATAGTCTGTGCCGCGGTGTCGGTATCCTTGGGTATGGCGAGTCTGCCAGTCTCTCGGACGTGAGAACATGCATCCTTCAGATGTAGAACAGCATCAGGACTTGCTATGGTATAAAACAGGCGGAGAAAAAGGCCTGCAACCTGCTCGCTGACGCTCGGGCTAGACTTGAGAAATCTTGCAAACACGTCTTCAGGCTGAATTATGTCTTGTGGAATTGTGGTCATTTCTTTCAATAGCATAGAAAGGTCCTTCCGATCGACTGCTTCAGACCTAACACGCTTGGAGGCACGAGGTTGTTGTCCTAGGCCTCGTTTTCTGCTGTCAATTAGTAGCCGAGCGTTGTCGTTTGACAAAGGTTTTAATCGAGGCCGGAGTTGCATCTGATGGTCCTGTAGATCACTTGATACCAGTTCATCGTTCGCCGTAGGTGTGGTTGTCTCAACGTGTATGCGTCCAGCGTCTTCTGAATGGCGAAAGTCTGCCATACTTGTGCCAGTTACGGTTCCATGATGAATACACGCTCGAGGTGCGATGGTTCCAGGAACGTTTTGATCGAAATTTGTATTTGATGCCATGATGGACTGCGTGGTCTCAACATCTTCATGACCACTTCCCGCGCGCGTTGCAGAAGTGTTGATCGAATATTCTTCAGAGCCTGATTGCCTTGCTTGCAGAGGAGGCATACTCGACGAGCGCTGACTCGGCTGCGGAGGAATGTGTGGCACAGATGTCGCTGATCGGGGCTGCAGCGGCAGATGATGTGGATTACGTGGAAGAGATGCGGAACGGCACATAGGCGACAGCGATTCAGGAGAGGACGAAGAGGTTGGAACACAGTGTGGCAGTCTAGCGGCATCAAGAAAGCGAGAGTTAGCGTTTGCTTTATAGTTGGATTTCATGGCAAGGTCCAGTGAACGAACTGGCTGGCACGGAGCGTCGTGATTCAGTTCGGCACCACGCTCCTGGACTCCGTGGAGCTGATTGTCGGCATTGAAAGTCAAGTGCGTCCATTCAGCGTCAATATTGTTAGAAAGCCAGCGGAGTTGTTCGCAAATCTGTTCCTCCGGATGTTGTGTTTCTAAGAGGTGGGAGACAGTCTCGTCAATGTTCTGCCACAGGCGATGAAATATCTATAGAAGTCAGCAAAGAGCTGGATTGCTTGTAGGGTTTGCTTGCCTGAGATAAACTTGATGCCATCATGAGGAGTGTGTTACAAACGTAGGTTCACTCTACGCCGTAGATCCTAGATATGTCAGGGTCCAGTACCAGGCTATTTCTGAGCCACGTCACCCTTGTCGCCTTCTAGAATCTTCGTCACTAGCGCGGAGATGCTCAGTGGGCGCTAAGTTGATCCACTTATTCCGAGATTCGTTTTGCTCATCCCCAACACTGGCTGCTCCCTCATTTGATCACGGGCAGTGCTTTCTTGAATCCCGGCCCCCTCCAGATCTCGCCATGTTGACTGTTCGCTGAGTGCCTGAACTTTCTCTTTCGAGCATCGTCTTTCGGAAATCTCATAGTGCTCGCCACTGAGCAATCTCTGCAGCAGTGCTTGGAATATGGAACACGGACCCAGCATTGTCTGGTCCGTGCAGGCCTTTTGCTTCAAGTTAGTCGAGTTCTGATCCATGTTCGTTGCTTATAGGATTGCTGGCTCTTCCAGCAGGCACGTCCAAGGTCAAGGATCTCGTTCTCTCGGGCATGTTCGAAAGGGTCTCCAATTCCACAGACTCTACATTGGCGATGGAATCCTGCATTATTGTATGCGAATGATACCGGGTCGGTTCATCCGGTCGGCAGCTCGCTGCTACAGCTAAGACTCCTTGCTGGGGCTGGGGCTCGGGCTCGCTATATATCGTCGTGGAAGACGTTCTTAGAAGCTACTGACCATTGTCGACACAAGCCTAGTAGTTATGAACCCTAAGCACTTCAAGCTATGATATTTGTACTGTAATCTGCTCTGTGTTGACCACGTAGCCATTCTCTTGCCAGCGGTTGCATTCGCTGCTGGGGCTTGCATCGCAGAGCCCCGAATTTGGTACTGCAACTTGCGTGGCACTCCGGTGCTGCGACTAGGGGACGAAAATGGGTCTAGTCATCCGTAGGGCTGGCACCCCCAACAAACTCGCCGTCATCGACTTTCGTTCTGGCTTGCCTCATTTTCGCTGTCCAACAACCATTGTCATTATGGCGAATTGCTTGATAGACGAACAAGCGATCCACAGCGCCCTCAAGGATGTTTTTGAAGGCTCAAACTCTCGGCTAAGGAAGCGAAAGCGAGTGCTAGAGCATATCGCGAAGCAGCAATCGTCCGAAGTGAGAGCGCTGATTTATCAACATGGCATCGACGCTATCAGCGACGTGGCTGTAGACTTATTGAAGAATGACGTATTCACTTCGACCGCAACGCTTACCTCGCCGCCAAGATCTAATGTCAATCGAGGTGAGGTGCAGCATCACCGACTAGGCCCAGATCCGGCGGCCATACAAGCAAGGACTATTGATCGTGAGCAGCTCAAAGATCACGATACGGCCTTCCATAACACACCTCATCCGGGTCTTGAAAACGGTGCAGGCGTTTCCGACTCTTCAATCCAGCCTGGATGTATGGCATCCTGCTCGAAGCAACCGGATGTGTCCTCTCGCCCTTCGAAACGACAACGCCGCTGCACGTCTGCTTCACTTGCCTCGTTAAGCGTTCCTCACCTGCCTATGCGCATACAGCATCGATTGCTTACGAGAACGCAGCAACTCATGGAGCACGCTTGCTAGAACTTCTTTCGCGCTACGGTGCCTACACTTCTGCAAGAGAGGGGATGGGATTGCCCTGAATCCATTGAACTAAACAAATGGGCCCAACATCTCAAAGGTTATGAGCACAAATTCATCCCAGAACGCCTGCTAGCCTTGGACAGACCTGTTAGCGAAGTGCTCGATTCGATGGTACAGCTTCGGCATACCGCGGTTCATAGAGTACGTGCGCCGGTCATGCAGGTCAAGCACTTTTTGGACGAGGCGGAGACCGTGGGTCATCTTCTCGGCGGCGCCGAATGCGCCCGCTCTCTCGCACGGTTGCATCAGACCGCACAGCCCATTCTCCATAACTTCCATCGAGCCATTCGCTTGCTTGCTTCGTCCCTGGAAGCAGAGAGAGCAGAGATTGCTTCTGCTCGCTTACAGCTAGACGATCGTGAAGTGTCGATTGCGGTTGACGCAAGCCGTAAAATGAATGAACAAGAGGCGACTGCAGGTTTAGCACTGGAGGGAATCATTGATTCTTTGAACTAGTTCTTGCGTACGACTATCGGCGCTATCATCGTGCATAACCTCTGCATGCTGACTCACTTTAGCAATCGCGAGCATTCGCACCGGCCTCTTTGGTACCGTACTATTGGTCGATCAAAAGTTTTGCTAGCTCACGGCGAACATTTCCGTATGTGGCGATGGAGCCACTGTCATGAGGTAAGCAACCTGACTAGACGATGGGCATCTCAATTCTCATGGTCACGCAAATAGCACCGGTCATCTCTCTAGTCGCGCGCCAGCCCCATCAAGAGCCAGATATGCATCCCTGACGATGCCTAGCGCAGCACATGAATTGCGCCAACCACACGGACATTTCAGGGCGGCGAATCTAGGAACCCCAGGACCGTCTTCAATCGGGACCCAATGATACTGGCACATCCGCTGTCACAGTGTATGATGATATACAGAGGCGGCTTGACGAATTTCGCCGTACGTCGTGGCAGTATCCTCATCGGGCCTGTTGATATGACTAGTGGCAAGGAGTCTTGCGGTGCGGGCGACCATCAATGGCGCCCCTCCTCGCGGTCATACACGTATCATTGGGGGACATAGCCTACTCGGTCTACAGTCAACGCAGATAAAGACTTGGTCCATGTTCACTGTACGCGACATATCGAAAACTTTTGAGATGCCTTGGAAAATTTTGGTTTCACATCGTGGTCGCGTGCACGACAACGCAAGGTTGTCGGATCATAGATCTGATGCCCCTGGAGCATTCATCGATACGAGTCCCGTTATTGCTTCAGAAGACGAAGACTGGGAGATTGTGTCGGTCGCACCTCAGACCGATCCGACGTTCATCTATCAACTAAAGGTAGAGCCAGGTCCGGCATGCAAAAGTCAACACCACGCGTCGGGCTGACCACAGAGATTACAGGACTCACTAGACATAGCAGCCAACACGAAGACCACTGAATGCGATCTCGGCGTTTCTCATTCGCTTCGCGGTGATGATCCAACGGACCCACCAATCAAACCTTCATCAGAGAAAGAAACGATCGCCACCGTTTCCTGTCGATGCAAGACGTCACGTAAATGCAAACCATCCGACCGAAACTGCGACTATGGTACGAGAACGACGTCCCAATCTCTTCTCCTGAAGGCGATCAGGGCGAGGGATGAAGACTTCGCCATTGCATTACTGGAGACAGGCGCAGATCCAGACTCTAGAGATGCGTGGGGCCCCGCGATAACACAGGCCTTGAGAGCCGGGCTAAGGACGCTCACACGTGTGCTAGTGGCAAGAGGGGCTGATCCAAATGCAAAGGATGTATGGGGACCGGTTTTGACACAAGCAATAAGAGGCACAGATAGCGATTTGGCAAGCAGGTTGCTGCAGATGGGAGCTTGTCCCAACGCTAAAGACATCTGGGGGCCAGCATTGACACAGGCTATAAGAGCAAAGAACGAGCGGCTGGCAAGAGAACTGTTAGAGACAGGTGCTCATCCTGATGTGAGAGACGTATGGGGCTCCGCCCTGGTGCAGGCCAGGCGAACTCGAAGCGAACCGCTTGTCATGACGCTCATTGAACATGGAGCACAGCCGTAGAGGTACAAGGGCGTTCTGCGGTCTTGTGATCTTTGTAGTGCAATGCTCTTGCCCCGTACAGCACAATTTTGTGGGCGGATCATAACGTGCAACTTCAGGTTTGCCTTATGATCAGAGATAATTTGATGTTTTTAGAATAAAGGCACTAAATTACTTTTCCTCCGGAAAGCCACAACGGGGACCGAATATCGAATATACTATATTGGATAATAACAGAAATCTGTTCGCAAATGATGTTCCGGAGAGACAGAAATAGAATATGCAAGCCTTTCCAAAGGCAAGGGAGGACCACGTGATCGACGAGCGGGGTTTCTCATCGGCCCCGCAATGATCAATCACATTTTGGAGACCTTCAACAATCAGCAGAAACTACATCTCCAGCACTTCATTGCATTCCAAAGTAGTAACTTAGGCATCAAAGTTACCGCAATTGCTAGACCATTCGCGTAAATTCAAAATGTCCGCAGGTGAGGTGATCAGTCCGACCAAGCGTGGACTCCATCCCTCTAGATCTCTTGCTAATGTTCCAAAGAAACAAAAGCTGAGCAAAGCGACGACTCGAGAAGAGTGAACATCTTACACAATATCAAGATTGGGGATGATGTAAAGCGGACTATGATATCTACGACGGGACAAAGCTTTGATGCGAAAGATATCACGGTTGGAGATCGCACTGTAGACTATAACGGGCAGATGTCAGACCAAACAGCGCAGTGCATTGCCCGGGCTCATTCGACAATCGCGAGCAACGCGGAGGGCAATGGTATGGCGGATGAACGTAAGGAGAGTCAGTATTCAGGAGGTCGAAGATTAGGGGGCTCGTGAATTCACCATCACAACTATTTCTTCAAGGCAATAAGCTGATCAAGTTCCACTAAAACCTTTGCTTGCTTGGTTGACTGAGTGGTACAGTAGAAAGGGGCTTCCAATTTTATCGAATCTCTGACTGGACCTCTCTTGATGCCGACATGTGTCGGAGAACAGTGTCAAGCTCTGTGATCAGATTGTGGTGATTGATCAGGGCGACGCGTCAGGACAGCTTGCCGTGTGCACCAGCAGCATCTTGCAAAATCATGCATCTTATCCTCTATCCAAATCGACTTTGAGTGCCAAATTCACCTCTGTCATTCGAGTTCTATTAAGGTGGGAGGTGATCCCTGTATCCATGAGATTGACCTGTTACATGAGACCATTGCCAGTGTCAGCATCATCCAACAAGTGTCCACTCAATATTTTCCCCATGTGACTCTTCCCAATTGATCGGCAACTCCGTCTGATCACCATCATCAGTGTCTTCAGAAACTGCACAGGGCTTTCTGTGAAGCCAGCTCCCCCAACATGTGGCCCGAGGAAGCCATCACTTCCGACCACTGAATTCATACTAGCCAATTGATGAGCCAGGCCAAGGTACTCGCATATTGCCTCATACTCTGCGTGAGACTTCACGTAGATCTGACCCGCAAAAAGATTCAGAAGGATGACGAGGCGGCCTGATAGTTGTTCCGAAGAGAACTCTTTGCCCTGAACAAAAATGTCGAGTTCATCCAAGGGCGTTGATTCGAGGCTGAAACGGGCAGAGTACAGATGAAGAGTCACGGATTTGTGTTGTTTGATCACCTTGAGCAGCTCTTGAGCTTCGAATGGGCTGATGATAACCAAGACTTTGACAATGCTATCGGTTCCCTCGGTCGTTGTCAGAATATGCTGGACGGATCTGAAAAATCCATCGAGGAAGTGGGCACGCGATGGTACCCCAACTGTGCGTGCAAAGTCGGCTGTAACAAGGAGATCAGAGGAGAACTGAGAGACATCAAAGAGGGTGCCGGCACTGGAGCCCCGGAGTGTCTCGAAAGCCGGGAGAAACGCGGATGAAGATGGTGGCCTTTGCCCATATCTGGCAAAATGCATGACGTCGGGGTGAACGCTGTGAGTCCGAGGACTCATCCTCGGTGGCCTCTGAACTTGCCGTTCTTCTTCAATCTCCGGGGCCAGTTCCCGCTCTTGCTCTTCCTCGAGGTACCCGGAATGAATGCCGTTGCATCCATACTCCAGACAACGAGCCATGATGGGGCCGATGCTGAATCTTGTGATGTCGGCACCGGAATCGAGTTGCTGTCGGACGAGACTTGGTCGATAACGGCTTTCAACACTTTGGGCCTCATCCTCAAGAAGAGCCTCTGCCTGGATGACCGAGAGTGCTAAATGTCCGTCTTCGGAACCTGCAGTCCATTGCTTCTCATGCTGCTCGAAGCGTAGGCCCTGTGTTGCCCATAATGGCATACTACGCTGCAGGTCCTCACAGGTCTGAGAGATGGTCCAATCCAGCACGTGTTCCACATGCAGAGTATCATTATTCCGGATCAGCTGGGTGGTCATCTTCTCCTCAACATCAACGGGAACGCAGAAAACAACAGACTGCCCCTTCCCTAGTCTCCTCATGCGCATACAGGCTAGAAATTGAGTCAGCTGCGGTGCTGTTTGTGGGGGTTTTCAACTTACCCTGAACCATGCGATCTTTCGTGAGATTAGGACCGAGAGTTACAGCGGCTCGATAATCATGGGGGAGCCGCAGATCCGTGCCTCTGGTGTGGACCTCGTCAAGGTACACCAAGCATGCACCTAAGCGATCCAAGAATGGAGAGATATGTAGGAGGTCGACATGACCTGACCTGTCTAGCACGAGAAGGTCGTCCTCATCACCAAAGAAGACCACAGCCTGGTGCTCTGGGTCATTAACAACCATTGATAGCCATTTTTCTGCGACTTCCTGGTTGTTCAATTCGAGTATCTGAGCACCAACATCAATGATGACCTTGGCAGGTGGCTTTAGCTTGGTGACTAAGTTGAGCAAATGTGCAGCATCTGAATCTTTGATATTGCGTTGGCCGAGCAATTCGACAGTATTCTCCGGCCGAAGCAGGTGTTCGATCGCCATTGCATTAGTATGTCGCTGCGCTGCGACGTTTGACTGCTCTACAGCAAGGGGCAATAAGGGATGAGAATCATTTGTGCCGCTAAAGCCTGTGGTGGGATGTCGTTTCGCCCTACCAAGGTCCCATCCAGAGGCTGACATTCTTTTCGGAAATTCCCTCATTTCTTTGGGGAAAACAATCGTCTGGAGATAGTAGTCGATGGCGGATTTCGAAAACCGCAATATAGGAAATAGTTTTGTGATGCATTGATGTCGATCTTTGATGTTGACGCTGTTGATGTGTCGGAACGTGTCAGGGCAAGCTTGGTTGTCCTGTATCCACTCTCGGTAATCCGTCTGGGGCTCTTCAGATGCGAGAAGCTGTTCAAGGGCGAGGAATAACTCGGCGTCGCTGAGTCCGCCGTAGTAGTAAGACAGAGACGTGAGGAGGATCACCACGTCAGGGTGACTGAACTCTGAACGGGGAGAGGGACTGTCTTTGGCACGGTAGGGCACAGCGAGCCTCGTCGGTGGAGACCTCATAGAGTCGAGGCCGTAATTCACCCTCCAGCGCTTTGAGCCCAGCGCAAATTGAAGCACTCCGCCTGCTAACAATCCGCGAAGTAAGAGAAGCGTCTTCTGGACTGAAGAGTTCCAGAGTTCTTTCCCGTGACCTTGCTCCATGGCTCGGACGATCTCATTTGGGAGATCAGTCTCCCGAATGTACCGCTGAACAAGGCTTCTGACTGTCCCCGCTTGATGGGATATGGGGAAACCAGGAAGGCCATGGCGACAGACTTCCATTGCAACATGATCTAAGAAGGCTGCACATGCAGCTGAGTGCGAGAACTGGACAATCGGGAATTCCCTGCCACTGTATCTGCTGATACGAACCCAGCTGGGGAACTGCAGATGAGTGAAGTGAGCAGCCTTCGATGCCACTTGGAGGACCGCATGCGCAATCACCCATCGTTCTGGCGCAAAATCAATAGGAGCTTGAACACCCATGGTGTAGACAAGTTCGAACTTCACGCTGAAGACTTCGTCGCTCTCGTCAACTAGGTCGCGTGAGTGATTGTTGAGGAAATTCTGGATGCGCAAGAGCGAGGATCCCAGAGCCTGATGGTGATTCGTAATGTGTTCAGGCCCCATCAGCTGCAGTGACAAGATGTGCTCAGGTTGGACGAGTAGAATACCGCCGTTCGTCATGCAGCTATTGCACATCCTTTGTATCTCCATCACCTGAGTTTTCGTGAACCTGAGAGCTCGAGAGAAGGGCATACGATACACGCGGCGACCCAGAAGCCCGCCTAGCTTGGATATCAACATACGTGCCATCTGCTTGGACTGGGGTTTCGCCACTATGACGCGAACCAAAACCGTACTATCGGCTAGTGTGATTGCGACAACTGGAATGATGACCGAGGACTTCCCTTCGCCCATGTGCAACTGCATGACCATATTTTTTCCATCTGGAGGATCGCACATCTGGGAAGCCACATCACGCTGCACCGCTCGGATCAAGATGCCGCTTTCAACCTCCAGAAGAAGCCATTCAGGGAAATCGTGGGGGTCCCAGTTCTCATGACCTGGATTGGCAAGCTCATGCGACAATTGGGAAGGATTCGTGGCGGCTTTCAGAAAGCGGCCTGCCTGCTGTACTTCGGTCAGCGCGAGGCCGAACTTGACTACACAAGCTTTCCAATCTTCGCTCAGAATGCTCCATGGAAGGCGTGCCAATCGGGTCAGGAACATCGACGTTGTCATCCGCGGCCACTGTCTAACCGACAACGCGATCTTCTCAACAGCACCACAACCGTCAGCGATCGCCGATACCATTGCTTCGAAGAACACTGAGACCTTCCGTTCGCAATTAACCCGGTGAGTCGTGCAGATGGTGATAGGACTGTCGACGTTGCATGTCAGATTGCTAGTGGGTGCACTGGCAAGGTACGATTGCAGACTCGCTCGCAAATCTGCAATGTACTTCCGCTTCGCTTTGCTAGAGCCACCGCTTTCCAAGCGGTCAAGAACAGCGCTAGATCTGCATGTCGTTGGAACCCCTGTTTGCTGAACTTGCAGCATACAGTGTATGTCTTGGTGTATCTGCGGCATAGTCGGAGGTTGGAACGAGAACAGTTCTTCCATACGTATGTAACCACCCTTTCTCGAATGGTACATGCGCATTTCCGGGATCGGGACAGGCCTAGACGGCCGATTGATCGACTTCGTAGGTTGCAAAGCTAGAGCGTCCGCAATCTGATCCAGGTATCTGGAGAACAAGTAATTGTCATGCCATGTCAGAAATTTCGATCGCACATTGTGCATTGCACTTGGAACGTTGACATATGTCACAATGCTGGTGTCCGTTGGGTTGGAAGGGAATCTGATCGGCCATAGAGAGGCCAGATGTGATGCGAAACGGTTGGTTGCACGATCCTGGTTGCTTTGAAAGTCCGATTGTCGTCTTCTTTGCGTGATGTAATCCCCGCCGGCTTGCCTTCCTTCTGGGCAATCTCTGAACTTTTTTTTGGCATTGCAAGCAATCCTCGCGAGAACGCCTTGGTTCACGGATGTTCCCTCGCCTAATCGGAACTCGTAGGCCTGTGGAACTTCAATAAACGCAAGGCTGGGCGTGTTATACAACGCAGCTAACGTGTACAGAAGTCCCGTGTCAGAGGGTCGCGAAAATGCAAGAGAGCACAGCCACATCATAACTGAGTACTTGTCGTACCGAGCCACGCCCTTGCCGAAAGAGATGTGAATGCGGCACCAGAAGTTACGAAGAAGTTCCATGGGTTCATTGAGCCATCGGCAGTCGAAGTGGAACTCATAGGGATCTAACAACGGGCCTACGCCTGGTATCGAAGCTTCGGACATGAACCATCGCCTGAACTCAGACGACATAGAGTCTGACATTCGCCCCGGGACACACTGTCGTTGTTCGAAGATGGTTGTCGCGATTTCAAAGACACGTACTGAGCTGCTACTGTCCGCGCACGCTCGAACGCCGTAACGAACATCGTGATCCTCTGTGAAGCTTTCTGCGCCGAAGTGGGACACGCGAAATGCATGCGAACGTATCAGGTCACGCTCGAGTAGGTGAGCCTCGTTCTGGCGCAATTTTGGAGGGTCAGCTTGTGCCGTAGGATGGAATATCTTTCGATGAGTTGCTTCCTCGAACAGCGTTTCCACCCTTTTACGGAACCAGCCGTGTTGGCAGAGGAAGCTGAGATTGGGATTCCAC
>AZYM01000320.1:0-29913 GCA_000611715.1 Scolecobasidium constrictum UM 578 | reverse complement strand
ACTGCCGAAAGGGCGGTTGGGACAGTCTATGAATGAATAAATAAATAAATAAATAAATAAATAGATGTTCTACAAACCCTGGATCTGTCTTGTGGTCGCAGTCTCGAGATCTCCTATGAGAAACTGAACGGGAGTGAGACGACAGTAGAATCATTTCAAGGCATGGTCGGAGTTCCTGCACGTTGCGGATGCCTCAATTCGTCAAGGATCCTGGAGTCATCTCGTCCTTCGGTTCCTAGGGGCTGAAATTCGAAGAGCCGTCGACCAACGTCCGAACGAATTGACAGCGATATCCTTAATCGCGTCGAATCTCGCTCAAATCTTGATATCACCAGCTGTGCTCTCATATCACGGCTTCAAAAATCCCAGTCGTCGCCTTATTCGAACTACCGATATTTGACGGTAGAGGAGTGGCCTGTATCCACGAGCAAATTTCGTGCTCCGATTTTGAGATCTTTTGTTCGAATCCGCAACTTGGACGCGGTCCTACCTTGTCCTGGACACTCTGGACACCCGGACACGGTCGTTAACGCGCGTTGTAGCGGGGCGACAGACTGGGGAGTACACACAGCACAAACGTCCTGGAAAATCATGTGCCCTGCGTATTTCTTGTGTAGTGCGGTAGCCTTCTATCTGTAGGGAAGGCATCGTTCCCTCGGGTCTCGACAAGCTCAAGGTACCACGCGTGGAAGCCACGTAGGTAATGGTGAGAATGCAGACTCCGCGGTCCCATTGCCATATACACGCAATCGAAAGTGGCGCCTTCTTTGGCTTCTCCAAATATAATCATCGGTCTCAGATGTGCCGGCTGAATAACTAGGCACTCCACAATTGGAAGGCTTGTCTGTGGCCGGATGTGGTCGTTGGACAATGGTCAGCGCGTGTTCGATGCTTGAATCTGCTACATCGCGCTTTCAAGAGCTTCAACTGCTTGGGGCACTTGCAACGAGCATTTCAGCGGCGTGTCAAATGAATAAACCCCACGGATGACCCGGTCGTCAGAGATGCTGCCGCTCGACAGTGAGCACGTTGCTCGTATCCGAAAGTAGTTCCACACATGGCAAGCCCATTGATGTGGGCCACTCTCCGCTTTTATGCATGTCAACCCTGCCGTTCGGGTGCACGATGCCACGGCGGGTTCAGATAACATTCACGCGCTCTCATCACAGCAACTAACGCAAGCAGATTGAGGTGTCTGGTAGCCTCGCTCGATGCATCGTGACCATTCCTGAGAAACACGACTTCGAGCAAGCCTCTAAGCTTGCGAAGGTATGGAACACTGATTTCCCTCCCGCGAAATTCCTCTTAGCGAGGAAGCTCCACCTCAGCCTGACCAACCAGCGCCAAGTTCCGCGAAGCACCGTCAAGCACCACAAGCATCCGCCCCGGCACCAAACCTCTTGGCGCGGAAATCCGGCTGCCACAGTGCACCTTTCTGCTACGAAAGCTTGACAGTCCCGCCCAGCAACGCAGATCTTTGCTTGACTTTACAGTGGATAAACGTGGGAGCGCCGCTGCTGCTAGGCGAGCGGCTCGATGAATTGATGGCCTCTCGTCGAGCCCACGAGGTCGTGTGCTGAGATCTTATTGCTCTTCACTTCGTGAAACTGCGGTTGAGATGGCTGCGAAAATGATGGCGAAGGGAAGAGCTAGACGGGTGGTGCTGTTGCATGCAATATTTGAAGGGAAGAATGTGCTGGATATATAAAGGCTGCCTTTTGAACATGCTTGTCCGTAAATCCAGGAAACAGCGCGACACAACTGGTTGAGGTTCTGCGGATCTCCTTCAACTACTCCTTCTTCGATCATCTAGACCTCATCCCAGACCCTCGCCCATCATGGCGGTAATGCATGATCTCGACTGGCTCTTCTCCATCGGTGTCATCTTCTTCCTCCTAAGCGTCTGGGGCATCGGCGCCAACGACGTGGCCAACAGCTACGCTACCTCCGTCAGCTCCAAGTCCCTGACGTTGGTGCAAGCAGGATGTCTTGCCGTCATCACAGAATTTGTCGGTGCCATTGCGCTGGGTCAAGAAGTCACCAGCACCATTCGTAGCGGTGTCTTCTCCATCTCGCCCTTTGAGAACTCGCCTGGTATCCTCATCATGGCTATGGTCGTGGCTGAAGTTGGTGAGTCCAGCGTTCACTTGGAGGCTCTGCAGGACGCGAAGGGCTAATGGAGCTACGCGCGCAGGATCCGCAGTCTGGCTTATAGCCTGTACGCGCCTCGGCTTCCCAGTCAGCACCACGCAGTCCATCGTCGGCGCACTGGTTGGCGTCGGCATCGCAATGGACATCCAGGTCAACTGGGGCTGGAAGAAGGGTTCCGTCTCCCAGATCGCGGCATCATGGGGCATTGCGCCTGCCATTGCCGCAGGCTTCGGCGCCGTCATCATGTTGTCTATCAAAGCGCTTGTGCATTCGCGTGCTGACCCCCTGCGGGCTGCTTTGAGGGTCATCCCTTTCTACTATGCCCTCACAGCAGGCATACTAGCCCTCTTTGTGGTTATCAGCGGCGGACATGGGATCCCGACACTTGATGAGATGGGTGCGGGTAAGGCTGTGGGCATCATTCTTGGAGTCTTCTTCGGTGTGCTCGCCATCTCGTACATCTTTTTCTTGCCATATTTCTACCGCAGGTGAGTGGAGAGATATCTTCTGCCATTTGGCCAGTAAGACGTCCACTGACCGAATTAGGCTTGTCAAGGAAGATCACCGCCTCCGTATCTGGCACGTGCCGCTGGGTCCAATGCTTTGGAAGGAGAACCCAAAGCTATACTGGCCAGGCGACCCAAGCCAAGCCATCACGGTGGACTACTACTCCACCGAGTACAAGGACGATGACCAATCTTCCAGTTCCTCGCTGAACGAGAAAGACGCGATCAAGGACATGCAAGCACCAGTCGACACCAAGCACAACGGCCCCGCCGAAGAGCCCAAGGAGGATACCGGCATCGCATCCTCACAGCACAACATCGACGGATCAGAGACCAAGTCTAAGGACCACAAGCGGGCGAAGGATCTAGCGGCTGTAGATCGATTGCCATGGGCACACCCCAAGCGCATCTGGGCGACCGTCAAGCTCGTCGCTAGCTACGGCATCACGCGCGACGTGATCAGCCACCAGTCGCGCGGGCTGGAGCACGTACACGCCCGTGCGCCCAAGTTCGACAATAAAGTCGAGTACCTGTGGACGACGGCGCAGGTCTGCTCCGCGATGATCATGTCGATTGCGCATGGCGCGAACGATATCAGTAATGCCATTGGTCCGGTACGTAAGATCCGGCATGATGGGCTAAGCGGGACATACACGATTGCTGACAGTACCGCAGTTCACCACCGAGTACGAGACCTGGCGATCTGGCGTGACGAGCGCGACGACAGACACACCTACTTGGATCAAAGCCGTTGGTGGTATCGGTCTGGGTATCGGGTTCTGGACATTCGGGTAAGCTAGCTAGCCGTTCAACTCATTCATTCCATCGAAGCCAAACTAATACGGCCACCAGCTACCACATCATGCGCAACCTAGGGAACCGCATCACCAAGCACAGCCCCACCCGCGGCTACAGCATGGAGCTCGCCGCCGCCATCACCGTGCTGCTGGCCTCGCGCCTCGGCCTCCCCGTCTCCACAACCCAGTGCATCACCGGCGCAATCATCGGAGTGGCAGTCACCAACTGGGATCTCAAGAGCATCCATTGGAAGCAGCTTGGTAAGATCTTTATCGGCTGGGTGTTGACTGTGCCTTGTGCTGGCCTTGTGTCGGGCATTATCATGGGAATGGCGTTGAATGTGCCGCACTGGGGTCCGCGATAGGCGATTCGTCGTGGTCAATGAGGCGCCCTTTTATAGTGGTAGATGGTCGCCAGAGCGGGAATTGGAGGTCGGGCCAGGTGCTGATGCTAGTACTGTGGGAGTCAAGAATCGATAGATGCTTTGACGCTGGACTAGACGTGTGATGCGATGGCATCTCTGACAACACTAGATGGTCACCAGGAAATCAGCACGCTATCCAAGACATTCAAACATCCAGACTCTCATCGCTAGTGTTATGGCAGAGATGACCCGAAGTATTAGTAGACAATCGTTTATATCGCCTACGTATCGAGACAGCATCGTTTCTTCATCCCAAAAGGCTACGTCGTCTTCTTCTCCTTCTGCACCCTCTCCTTCGCCCTCTTCAATTTCCTCTCCTGCAACCCCCCCACAACAAGCGCCCAAACCGCCACAACCGCCTCCCCCACAAGGGCAATCACGCTCCCGCACGCAATAAACCACATCTGGATGCTCACAGCGCCCAGCGGCGCCTTGGGGAAACTCAGCACCCATTCGGCGTAGTAGGGCACCCACCCTTGCGGGATCCAGAACATGGGCGTCTTTGTGTGGTAGAACTGGAGGAACATGCGTAGAGCGGTCGTGAGGAGGAAGCGCAGGGTGCCGATGCGGGAGTCGAAGGTGGATTTGGTGGTTTGGAGGGATTGCGCTAGGGTGGAGTGTTAGCTTGAGATGGCGAGAAGGTGCTGGGAGGAAGGTGGGCATACCGATCTTGTCATGGTCGGCAGTCGCTTTGTCCAGCTGCCGCCGTAGCTTGGCCCATTTGGCGAAATCGTCTTGTGCGGATGTGGCGTTTATTTCGCGCTGGAGGCGGAGCATCTCCTTGCGGAGGGTCGAGGATTTGGCGACGGCGGGCGAGGTCGACGAGATGGGGAGTTTGTTGTAGAGCGTCCATATCTGTTCGTAGCATGTCAGTTACATTGCGTTGTTGTGTGACAGTCCGGAGTATGAGACGTACCAGCTCGTTGATGGCTGCCGCGCCGACCGAGTTGATGATGTGGATGGCGAGCTGCAGGAAGAAGACGATGAGGAGGAGCGACGGCATCTTCGGTGATGGAGACGAGTCAGACGCGACTCTGCGGTGTGATAACGCACAGAATTATCTGATGCCGGGCATTTGTGATAGTTTCGCTGTGGATGTGGAAGCACAGCTGTCAAATACACTCCAAGGATCAAGGTTTCTCAGGTTGACGTCTGTTTCCGTGCGCTGCGATTCCGCTCCACGCTCTCAATGTCACAACACGTGCAGTAGACCAATTGGAAAAGTTAAATGTTTGGCGATGTGAAAGAGCTTGGAATCACTCATCGGTCGAAACATGATGTCATGGGGTCAAAATCGAGATCAGCGCCAGACGCTGCGCTGCAGAAAAGAGCATTCGAAGCTTTAGCCGACATCTTCACCAAATACGAGCCACAAGAACCCGGACATTATGGACCTCATCCATCCATCGAAATCGAGATTCTAGACAGCTCGACTTCCGTTCTAGATGGAGCACAGATCCTAGAGGACGAGACCGAACGCGCCATTGGCATCCCCAAACCAACACTCCTAGCAGCCTTCCTCCACGCCCGCCATCTCTTCATGAGCACCCCCATCTCCGAGCGCGAAAGTCCGGAAATCGACAGCGCGACCAAGATCATCCTCCTCTACGACCCCGAATTCCTCACCGCAGCCAACGCGCGGAAAGCCTATCTAACCAATCTCATGGATATGAAAGCCGCGTACGGGCCCATGCACAGCATAATGCTCACGCACGCCGTAAGGAGGGAGATTTGGTTCCTGACGACCATCTTGACGAGTCCATTGCACAGGCAATCCAAGAGTCCAACGCTATGGTGGCAGCGCGCATGGGTCTTTAAGACGTTCGTGACTAGTGACGCGTGTCCGGGGCTGATGAGCACGAAGGGGGATTTGATGGGGGAGGTGGAGGGCGTGCTGAGGGCTGGGGAGAGGCATCAGCATAATTACTATGCTTTTGGGTATTTGCGGCGGGTTCTGCCGTCGTTGCTCAGGGCTGTAGAGGAAAGGGAGGCGAATAAAGTGGATGGGAGTGTGACGCTTAATCGGAGGGAAGTGCTGGAGAGGATGCTCAAGTGGTGTAAAGCGCATCCATCTGACACGTCAGGATGGTCATTTTTGGGTCACTGGATGGACCACGATTATGGCTCGCCTGAGAAAGCACGCATCGTGAAGAGTGTTCTCAAGTTCGCGATCGACATGCGCTGGAAAGGAGAGGCGCTGTGGAGTTTCCTCCGGACGCTTCTAGGAGCTAGTCCCCAAAACGATGCAGTCGCGAAGGATATTCGTAAAGCCATGATGGAGCTTTGTCCGCGTCTTGTGCGCGAAAAGAATGGCTGATCAAGCGCGGAGAGACGTTCGACCTCAGCAGCATGTTGGATTGATAAGACTTGCGAAGAAGAATCCATCAAGAATCTCGGATCGGCGCAACTCCCGGCCCACAAGGCTGACTCTTAGTCAGCATGTACAACGGGCCTTATCGAGATGAACCAAATATAGCCGTGACACAGTCTCAGGACACAAGTCACGTTGCTTCCATCAATCTCGAACGCAAGGTCGAAGTATCAATTTCATGCTTGAGAAGGCCCATCCACGAGAATGTCCGCTCTGAAAAACATCCTTGTGCTTGGGGCGACGGGTATGTTTCCACCACCACACCATCATCAACAAGCAGCCTCTCTAACATCATTCAAGGTGCCACCGGTCTCGTCTTTGTCGAGAAGGCCCTGGATCATCCCTCCAAACCCCATCTCACCCTCCTCGTCCGCACCCCGTCCAAGCTGCGACCAGACTGGCTCTCCAACCCCCGCATCACCATCGTCGAGGGCTCCCTGACCGACACGACCGCTATCTCCAAATCAATGCACGGCGCCACGTCCGTGGTCATCCTCCTAGGCGCCTACATAACCCTAACCAACTTCCTCACCCGCTCCACCGCGACACCCATCGCCGATGCCCTGGAGGAAGTTGTCTACCCCGCTATGCTCACCGCGGGCGTCAAACGTCTCATGGTTCTCTCGTCTGTAGGCGGTTTTGCGCAACCAGGCGATCAGCTGGGCTGGGACAAGTACTGGCTCTTCACGCATGTAGCGCCTAAGACCGTGGTCCCCGGCGGCGCGGCGGAGATGCGGCGGATCGGGGAGGTGACTGCTGCATTGGGAGAAGTGGTCGAGTGGACGGTGTTTCGGATTCCGCATTTGAATGATGGGGATGCCGGTGGGGAGTTGAGGGTCGAGGTTGCGAGGAATGTCGGTGCGGAGTTCAAAGGTGGGTTGGAGCTGAGTAGAGCGAGTTTGGTGGGGTGGATACTCCAAGAGTTGGAGGGGAAGCAGTGGGTGCATCAGTCTCCTGTGCTGGGGAATCCGTGGTGAATAGTTTCAGTAGTAATGGCTACGGTGAATGGCAGCGCAGCTTTACACGTGACTATCACGGGACCAGTCGTGGCCTCCGAGATTATGATCGGTTTATCACTGCTAGACCTTGAGACTCGAAGCATATGGGTCTTTGGCGAGGCGGAGACGCTGTCAGATCAAGTCAATCAAGCTCAGATTGATTCGAGAATATACATCACGTTACCGTGACAAAGAGTGTCTCGTGCCTTCCCCTGCAAGCCCAGTGGATCCCTAGCCCCACCAGTTGACGTTTCCTGCATTAGCGCGCTTCGTACCCCAGGTTTCGAGACAGACACGACCCAAACTTTCCAAAGTCAATTGCGCTAGATGCGAGTGTCTCGAGGGAAAGCATAGGCACGGCGAATCCAATTGGGACAGGCATTGTCAACGTGGTATTTTTCCTTTGTGTTGCCTTCCTTGCGGAGGCGAGACGGGGCAAGATGGAAGGGTCCGGTCGTGTGATCTCGTTTCGCGTGGCTCAGCCTTGACGCCGAACAAAGGGCGATGGCGAGCGAGGGGCGCGTGTACGTGTTCGCATAAGCGTTTGATGAGAAGAGCCAGCAGAGCAGTAGGACATCTTTCCGAGTACCTGTACTAGCATAGCGACCTCATCCTTGAAGTCAAGAACGAAGCTGTCGTTTGATGAGCTCTTACCCCGCAGAGCTGGCCTTACGAACGAAAGGGAGGAAGCCACCACCTCCTTCCTTCCCAATCTCATTCGAACTCTTGAGAACAGATCTCACGATAGCTGCAAGTGTAAAAGCGTTGGGAACTGCAGTAGGTCACCTGCCCTCGTCGTCGATTACTCGCTGCAAGGGACGGCTTTCCAATTGCGTGGGCGGACGTCACAGTACCTCTTTGCGGAACGCATCGCGTGACTGCTCTGGTTAAGGTAACTTCGGATCACGGAATCTTCTACGGACCTCGACTCATCTTTCGACTTCACCTCATCTCACACTCCTGACTATAAAACGTCTCGATCCTCTCTCTGCCAATTGACTCGATTGAATACACGACTCTTCACACGCTGACTACGCGAGCAATTTACTCTATCACCAGTAAGTTTGTTAGGTTGCTGTTGCTATGCTGTTCAACGTCATCTTGCTTCACAGCTCGACGCAATGCTTCACTTCACTTCATCAATTCATCTTAAATCTCACTGCTATTGAGACAATTGCTAACCGTATGGCTTCGCAGTGACCCGTTCTCACAAGTACAACGATCGCTACACCGGCGAGGCCACCTCCCCAGACACAGAATACTTTCTTCCCAAGTACTTCGCCCAGCACGGCTTTGCCGGCGTCGACCCGAAGAAGACCAAGAAGGATGGCGGCGGAAAGGGCAATTGGTAAGTTCCATGCATCTAGTTGTCTGCATTGCAGTACTTGTTGCTCGCTCGGTGTTGCTTCCACGCCCACTCCACTCGCGTCTCCACTTTTCAGCCTTGCAGGAGCCGACCCTGGATCGAGTCATGCCCTCACTCCATCCCAAAACCCCATCTCCCCCTTGACATCACCAACGACAAGCACCATGCTAACACACTGATGCTCGCAGGGGCCACGCCGGCGACGAAGTCGAAGACGTCAAGGGCGTGAACATGGCCAACGCGCGCCGCCGCTCCAACTCGTCCACGCAGGCCAAGAGCATCAAGGACTTCAAGACCAAGTTCGAGACGGTCGAGCCGGAGCCCGTGTTCGAGGAGAGCATGGCGGAGCCGGACGAGGAGGGCTTGCAGCGCTTGGAGCACCAGAGCACCACGAGCACGGATAGCTCGGAGAAGAGCGTTGAGGAGGAGGAGGGTGTCAAGGCTTAGACCTTACCTCCTTTCTGCTGACGGTGTCTATTGCTGGCATGAATGCGTTTGCTTATGGGAGTTGTACGGCGCTCTTTGTGCTCGATTGGCGGGGAGATTGTTAGGCACGCGCCGCTATGTTCATGCCCCGCTCGATGAGACGACGATACTTACGATCACTTTTCCCCCTTCGCTCTGACTTGCTGAGTGGTGCTGGCTGTGCCAAAAAGCTCGGGATGCGATTGATACGATTACAAACACAACACAACAATATGCGGGAAGGAACTGTAACATAGTTGATGACTGGGCCAAGAGGCTCCGTCTAGGGATGGACGAATGATATCTTGCTTGTTTGATGCTTCTGGTGGTTGTGCCTTGTGTTTGTGAGTACCGTTTCTGGTGTTTCTCTGTCTCTTGTCGTGGGCTATCGAATCGAGACCGCCTCCGCTTCTTACATGCTTGCTTGTTTAGGAAACGGAACGTTTGCCTTGCGCTATGTTTGCTGACTCCAGAGGGCTGAGCTTCGATACAAACTGGTCGTTGCTGACTTCAGGGCTGAGCTTCGATGCAGACTGGTCGTTGCTGACCTCAAGACTGAGCTTCGGTACGAATTGTTCGTTGCTAGGATAAGATGTGAGCTTCACTCCAGACTCTGCTGCCATTGTGTGCTACTCTGCTGATATCCGGCGTCTTCAAGGACTTCCTCGCTTCCTTATTGGGAGCGCACTAGAAATTTCTGGCATTGAGGTTGTTGCTGGCTGCGGATGTGACATATGTGGTGGAGTTTTTGGATGGGTGAAGGTGATGGGGTCCGGCTATCTTCGACTCGTTTCCGCGCACACCTTTTCTTCTGCGTTTCTCATCACTTAACCCTCCAACACCTCTGTCGTTGCTGCGACTTGCACAGCAGAAGCGTGCAAGTATGGAGAACCTTGGTACGTCCACTGTCCCGTTCTATGTCCCTTGCTGACGTTTGCAGTTTCCGTCGATTGGTTTGGCAATGGCCACAATGTTGTTGTCAAGGCTTCCATCCACGAGGCAGCCACTGATATCGCCCGCAACATCATCAGCGCAGAAATAGAGGCACTCTCAAGTCTCAGGGGCGAATCAGTCTACGATGAAAGCGCGACAGCGCAGTTTGGGCGGCGTAGGCGATATGATCCCGCAGTCGTTGGACCATGCTAATGTACCCAGTGCTCACTCGCGCACATGACGACAACGGCTCATTCATAAAGCACATGCTTCATCAGGCGATGTACAACTTCGTTGGCCAGGATCTCACTCGACTAGGTGTGCATTTGTGGCACCTTGCGATTCATGCGATAAGAGCTGACGACAAATGATCAGAGACATGGTCACACAAGATTCGAGAGCGCATCAATAACAGCCGCACCAGACATTCCTTCACTCGAATCGACGCAAATCTCGCTCAGAGCGGAGTAGATATCTGCGTCAAAGAACTCGCTGGCATGATGGATCGTGTTGAGCGAATCGGCTTAGAATTCGTCGACAACTTCACCGAACACGAGCGCGATATCGTTTCTATTCTGTTGCCATCCCTTCTGTGGAATCTCAACCAGCTCCCGGGTGCGCTGTCATCCTCCGGTGGACAGGAGCGATTCGGAGAAGCCGCATCTAGCCATTTCTTGGAGTGGAAACTTAATCAAATCATGAGAGACGTCTGGAAGATTGATGTGCCATGTATGTCTGACATTCAACAAGATGGCAAGCTTCCGCACATACCCTTCAACGGCTGTAAGCCAAGTACAGAGCTGTTACTCGACTTTGACATGGTCAGCTGTTCCGGCACAACATTGCGAGAGCTCTATCAGGAGGCTTGTGCAGAGGCCGGCGTGCCAGCTTGGCCTAACGATTCGTGGCCGGTTACAGAGGAACACGAAGGTGAGAGGCATGTACACGGTGAAGATGCAGAGGACGACACTGACGAGGATACTGCAGACGAGGAGGCTGATGCGGTCTTGGATGGCCATGACATTGACGACTCTCCACCTGAGCGCCTCCGTAGACGGAGGATTCAGCAACCAGGCAGACCGAGAGGTGGATACCTACAGAACACCTTGAGGGAGTACGCGGCGGCACACGACATTGATCTTGGCACACTGGGAGAGGAGGGTTCAGCGGAGCGCTGGCTCCATTGCCAGGCGATGGCACCAGAGCTCTGCAAATGGGAATGAATCGTACGATCGATAGACTAAGAAGGTCTTTCGGTCGTGGACCACGACAAGAGGAGTGAAGGATGAGCTGGACAGATTAGGATATGCGGGAACTGAGACGAATGCTTGATTGACCCCAAACTGTCTGGTGGCCACATCGATAATACCTGGGCCCGTAGTGGCCTCAGCGAACTCAAAAATTTTGGCGCGAGAATCTGCAACGTAGCCATGGCAACCGAGATAATGCAAAACTCCGTCCCGGGCCTCCGAACTTCTCCTCACTTCTTCATCCATTCATTAACCCTCGCACATCCGTCATGTCGCTCAGTAAGCACATATCACTTCGCTCAAAGTCGTGCGCATGATTCGCTGATCTCAAACAGTGCCGGTGTGCAAATACGGCGACGGTCAGGATGTTGTGCTCCTAGCGCCTTCAGACATGCCCGTCAAAGCGGCCTGGGAGTTCGTGATTGAAGAGGAGATTCGCGATGAGATTGACGAGCACGATGAATCAAAGCTGACTTATTATATCGAAACCTGTACGCTCTCTCCTACAACCCTTGCGTGATGATTGTAGACTAACATTCGCGCCTTTTGCACGCGTAGTCTATCAATATGATCGACTCCACGGCGGCGCATTCGAGTCTTTCATTCAACGTGCTGCCATCTGCAAGGACCTTGCTTGGAGAATCATCCAGCTGCGTGCGTCTCAAACCTCCTTCTTTGGACAATGCTGACTATCATGCAAGAGGTCGAGGCCTTCCGAATGTTGTCCTACTTCCCGCCGAACAATGCAATTGTGGTAGACGACACCGTGCTGCAAACGTTGAACCAAATGATCTCGAATTTCGAGATATGGGCCTATCTGCACGCTGCAGAGCTTCTGCCTAAAGAAAAAGAGATGCTGGCTACATTGCTTCCGATCGCATACTCCCACCTTCATCGTCTGGACCAGAGTATGGTCGTCCATGGGCTCAAGCATAACTGGTTCGCGCAGTTCTCCTTGATCATGAAGACCTTCCTAGGCCCAAGAAACATTGTTTTCTCCCTCCAGGATCACGAGAGGAACAAGATGCCTCGGATGGCCTTCGATTGGCTTGCACCCAGCAGAGAGATCGAGATCAATCTAGACTGGGATTGCTACAGTGCTGATGGGTCTTTGCGTGCGAGATACTTACGGAAGTGCGCCGAGATGCATGTGTGCCCTCACACCGGCGATGCGGTTGAACCAGAGGAACAGTTCACATCAAGCAGTGAGGAGTCGGCAGATGGCTACTCTTCCAGCGACGAAGAAGAGGTAGACGAGGACCTCGATCATGAGGATGATGATGCTGCGGCATATTACTCAGACGAGGAGTACAGGTGGGTCAGGCAGAAGCGGTCTGGAAAGCGCGGAGGTGTTCAAGTCAGAAGACAGAGAGAAATGATGCGAGAGCCGTGGTGGACTGAACGTGAGCATGGCAGAGATGGCTCGGCTCGAGCTTGGGAGACCTACATTGGTGTCAGAGATGGGCGAGGTGGTATCTGAAACTCTCGAAGGAGCTTACGAGATCAAATCGCGCATGGGATTCCTCAATACTTTGACAGACCGACAGAGGTGCGCACTGAGCGAATTCGCGCCCTTCCCACTGGTTAGACAGTCACGCGTTTGACGGACCCACTTTTGCACGTAATTATTTACTTGCCATGACACTTCTCACACTCTTCACTTCCAACGCTTGACAGTAATCTTTGGCGCTTCCAGCGATGTCAGAATTCGCGAGAGTTCCAGGTGACCCGTATCATTCATGACAATCTTGTTCTTACTGACCCCGCCCACAGTACCTGTTTATCGCTACGGCAGTGGCCACAATGTTGTTCTGCGCGCAAAGGCCCAGAACCGTAGCTACGATTGGCAGAAAATCCTGGAAGAGGAAGTCATGCGGCTAGTCAGATGCGAGCGCGAAGTCCAAGAGGAGAGGCCAGCTTCCGTGCCCCATCCTATGAGTCGTCAGTGTAAGGCTACAGTTATGATTGAGAGACACACTGACCCTCATGCAGTACTTGCACGACCCAATGACGATGCCTATCATGCTTTCGTCAAGAAGCTCGCTTTGAGCGCATATCTGCTCGAAAGCTTCACCGCTTTCCGTAAGTTGAAAGCACATTGCTAAACCCTTGTTTCGTCGCTAACGCGAACATGTAATCAGGCGCACGCGTGGAAGCGTTGTTGATCGAGGAGAATAATCCATTGCTCAATCAGTCTCTACCTTTACAGTCCATTCTCGATATGTCGGATGAAGAAGGCCAGAACTCAGACAACTTCATGAGAGAAGGAGAAGGTGGGCTACGCAAATGCTTAGACCGACTGCGAACTCTGGGTATGCACTACTGCGGACACATGACCAAAGAGGAGCGCAGTCAAATAAATGCGATCCTTCCAGACGTCAGCCTCAAGCTCCGCATCCTCGATCAATGCATGTTTGCAAAGTGACAGCCACGGACCTGGCTCGCAGAGTTCACGACTATCTCCACACAAGACTGGTCGTTCCCGTTGCCTGACATTCGGTCAATGGGAGTTCCGCCAGCCGAGGTGCCCTCTTTTCCCTTTCAGCAAAGCAATGCCAGGGTCATCGACATTGCCGGCACACCAGAGGAAGCTGGCCTAGTTGTCATGTACGCGCATCTTCGCCTGCCGCCCACTGCCAACGTTGCTGGCATTACTACCGAGCCGACTATCAAGATAGAGCAGACGGACTCTCCGCACACCCAAGGAACGAAGAGGAAGGCTTTGGACCAAGACAGTCGACCAAACAAGCGGCCAGACTTGTCTCTCGAAGAGAACTTCAGGGAGACGAGGTATCATGTGATACCAAACACTCGTCCAAGTCTTGCTCCGTCATCTGCTAGAGTATTTGGCGAGCACACTGTCGTACGCCTGCCTCGGAGTCTGCCTATTGAGAAAAATGAATGAAGTGTTGGGTGATCGTGGTGCTGACTAGATGGTCTCCAATGGTCTGCTCATGGCATCGCTTTTGCTCCAGAGTCTGCCCAGTTATTGTTCCTGATCATCGACGATGGTCGAAGCGGTCGATGCTGGCGAGAAGTGTCCAGAGTTCCAGTATCAGCACAGTTTGTTCAGAGCATGTTGCATGTAAAAGATATCACCAGCGTCTCTGAAACGCTTTGTAATTCCAGCGTGACTCCACACAAGCAGTCCGTACTTCAGCATATGCGATTGCAGCCCCGTGAACTGATCATCCCGTGTTTTGCTGGTCATTCGTGCTGTAACATTTCGAGGCGTCGTGGAATATAAATGCTGAAGCTGCGGAGTCTCTTCTGCCTTATTCGTTTGCAAGGACCCACTTTCATTTGTGATTTTTCTTCACCACTCTTTGTACACCCCCGTTTCTTCCTTTCTTTATCCTTGAGACAGCATTGTTGTTATAAGAATTAATCAAATATGTCGCTCTCGCCAATGACTGAAGAACGGCTCGACAGGTCTCGTGAGACGACAGAGGCCCCAGATCATGTCATTTTCGTTGGCAACGGCCACAATGTGGCATTGCATCTCTCACCTCAAACCCTGGAAATCGTCTGGAGGGACGCAATCAATTCCGAGATCAATGGGATAATCAAGGTGGCAAGAGAATCGGAGGAGAGGGCTCTGATTCCATCGAAACGTAAGTTCGTATAAGCTTATCGAAGCTTGCAGCAGCTGACTGGCTTCAAATCAGTGGCGCCCACCGTGGCAGACTCAGAGTTCAGGGCACTTCTCCGCAGCAGAGCTCTATATCAGTGGTACTTCGAAGACCAGCTGAACCCCCTGAGTACGGGATAATAAACAATGCTTTCGCAGAAGTGGACTGACAAGGGGTCTTTAGAATGCACTCTGCACGATATCCTGCGCCTGTTTGAGCAAGACCTTCCTCCTGGCTGCTCGGAGAGATCTCGAGATCTCACGGAGGACGAACAGATGGAGAGGGCCAGCTTGCTCGAGAAACTCCACCAGAATTTCTCGGAGTTCCAGGATGTTGCAGCACAGTATCTGCAGTACCTGACCAGAGATGAGCGCGGCAATCTGGCATGGCAAATGCCATACATATATTACGATCTCCAGCTTCTCGACCGTTGGCTGTATCCACAGGGAGAGCCAGCGAACTACCTGGCGGAGTTCGCCATCATCATGACGAAGACCTGGCAATTTCCAGAGCCTAGGTTCAATGCCTCACGAGACCGGGAATACAGGTATCAAGAGGCAGAAGAGGATATCTGCAAGGTCATCGACATCAAAGGGACAGCAGACGAGCGCGAGCTTCTCGAGAAGCATAAAGATTCCTTGGAGAAAGCCGCGAGCGCTCTGGCAAGACGGGATGGGGAGGAATCGGAAATGTCGGAGGAGTGTTCAGAGATGTCAGAAGCGGGACCAGAGATGTCGTTGGAGAGCCAGAGCACTCGTCCGTGGGGAGCAACGCTGACTATGCTGCCCTCAAGAGCACTTCAAGAACAAGCAAATGCGCAGAGCGATTCGGTCGATGGCTTTGGGGATGACATGATGATGGACGTTGACTCCATAGAGTAGACATATTTGTTCTAGCTGCAAATCAGCATGAATGGAGAATCGTGATGGACACTGAACTATTCCAAGAGAGACTTCTGGTGGTCTGTGCTTAGACCCACGATCTGTTTCGCTTCCTCTGCGACATCCCAAGAGCATGTTTTTCCAACACCCAACCGTATATTGACAATGAGCCGGTAGCGCGTCGCAGTGTTGTCGACTTGACGCGTTCGCACTCAATGTGAAGCATGATCACCTTGTGTTCATATACATATATACCAGGCTTCGTTACCTCAACCCCATCTCTATCAGCCTGGTCTATTCAAGCAGACATTCAATTGTTCCAGCAAGACGTCCGCGAAATGGACTTCTCTGTCACCAATCAGTCGTCTGTAGGATTTCAACCGGGCGCCAACACGATCTTTGGCATGTGCAGGGCATTCGAGATCTTCCTCCAAATCTGAAACGCCATGACCCCAAAACGAGTATCGGCTCCGTTTGAGCCTCTAAACGCTGGACCTACGAGTGCAAGCGATGGTCTGGGCAAGACCTCATGACTTCTGGACTCCTTCTTCCCTGATCTGCCGTGCAGTGGAACCACTGAGACAGTTCTACTCCATGGACCACGACATGATCCGAATCTGCTAACGTGTTTCTGTCCTTTCATCTCTCTTCTCTTCCGCTGCTGTGCAGCTCTTTTCGCATCGGACAATCTGCTCACATTGCTATTCTGATCATACCTTGCGATCCACTTCGAGATGCACGGCTTATTCGAGCTTCTACTAATTTCATTCACGATCACATCGAGAAGAGTCGCACGAGCCTCGCAACTACCCGACAATGTCGACTTCGTGCCGTACATCAAGAACAACTACATCGACACGCGGCAAGACGATGCCAAGCTAGTATCCGAACTGATTGGGCATGAAGAGAGGTCATTGGGAGGCATGTCACTACATGAGCTCTTCGCAAGGCAGGCACAGGGAGCTCTTAGGTCAGACCTACAGACATTCACGGGCGCATTGGGTGGAATCAAGGCACCGTCGATTACGCAAAGCAATAATCGCGAGCGGCCCTTCCAAGTGGAGAGTAACACATTCCCGAACTATATGGAGGCGGCAGTACGGACGTGCGACATTCAGAACAATGAATGCTCCGATGTCAGTATAGTTTGTTGACATGATTGACTCGAGCTGACGTTGCGCATAGATGGTGAATGCACAAGGTGCAGCAGATGACGCAGGAGATGACGACGGCGATGCATCAGATGGCCTGAACGCAGCTCCTGTACAGCAAACAACAGCCCAGCAACGAACAACGACAACTCAGAATGATGCTTCATCGGCGAAGAGCAGCACTGCTTCGAGTAGCACGAGCACTCTGCAGAATGGTGGCAACAGCAATCAGCGGCAAGGCAGTGGTAATGGTACTGTGAATGCTGGTAATCAGAAGAGGCAGAATAGGATGACGTTGGATATGTGTTCGCAGCAGATGACACAGTGCAACACTGTTGTGCGTGCTGCTGCCGTGCAATCTTTCGAGCTGGCCAACTTGGGTCCTGATCCCAATGACCCAGACTTCGATCTGCTTTGCGCGCCATAAGGACGAGGTGGAGGTATGCATTTATTCTCTATACGGGAAAGCGTCGGTGTCCAGGCATGCAAACATCATCTCGTCCTCTGCACGAGTAGAAGACAAAGCACAATCGTTGAGAACTCATTGACACGGTTAGCATCCGCATGCGCATCCTCTTGACTTATTTGATAATTGCTTGCGATTTCCTGCGGTGTTGCGCAATACGCCGAGATCACCCGCTGAATCACAAACATCACGCAAGCTGTTGTCGACAATGGTGACAGTCGCGTATCTGGAGGAATGCACTTTCAGTACGCTATTTAGGTAACCAGATCGGAGAGTGGGAAGGCCGAGACACTTGGGACGCGTTCGATGAGCAGTAGGTGGAAATTTTGAGAACGAGGAGGTCTTTAACCTAAGGTGTCGAGGTCAAGGCACATTTATTCCGGCTTCAAGTAGCTAAGCGAACGCCTTGAGAAACGCTGGGCTCTCACTCCCCTCGTTCACTTTCGCGACTGGGATGAGAAGACTATCCTCATTCCCAGCTTCGCCCTGAAGACGACGCACATATGACTGAGCCACCTTGATCCACATCGCCTTCTCTTGACGACTGGCTCCACTGCCCTCCCACACCCATATGACCTTTCCAGTATCATAAATGAAGACATCTTTACTATCAAGATCCGAAGTTGATACATTTCCACTGTCTTTGACGACGTCTAGCGATAGTTGACCGCTGGCATCGCTCAGTCTCAACAGCTTCTTTGGGCGCGCGGAGTCTGCTGGATGAATTGGTCGTCTAGCTTTTAGCTCCGTTGTGACATCAATATCGTCCCCACCGAGAAGATTCGTAAAGATCTTGGATCTGGCTTCCGCTTGAGATAAGACTTCTACATCGACATGCTTGGCGAGTGTCATATCGTGAACGACCTGAGCTGCCTTTGCCTTCTCCATTGGACTTGCTTTCTTGCCTTGCCAGACCCAGATCTTGTCTCCCTTGTCGAGCACGAACACGTCTTCCTCGTCAAGACTATTGATAGCGGGCTCGACTTCAACGACAATGATCGCGTCCGCTTTCCTTGCAGTTGGATGCCTGGTGTACTCCTTAGTTTAAAATTCGACCGACACGAATTGTGAAATGCGTACTTGAAGACTCTGAGTAGAGTGGTGATCTCTTTCGGCTCTGGGTCCTGCTCCACATGAGTGAAGCCAGAGGCCACACCACCCTTCAGGATTGAAAAGCGTGGGAACAATGCCAGGAAGTCATCAGACATCTGTGCCTGAAGCTCTCTATGCTGGGTTGCTGCACCATGGAGGAACTCATCGAGCTCGACTGTTTTGTACGCAGCCGTACCTGCTTCGTCTTGAGAAGTGTGAGAGCCAAGCCAAAAGTAGATGTCGTGTATAAGCTTCTCGTTTTCGTCCTTCCCGACTTTGATCGAGCTCAAGACAATGTAGCTGTCGCCTTCGTGGAACTCGCCGTACTTGTTCTTCGGCCATGCAATCACTTCAAAATCCTCGATGCGCCATACATGCAGACCGGGCTCTTGACCAATTGATCCACTGTTCCAAGCTGGCTCACTGGCGGCTGAGTTGTACTTGACCTTGTGGTCCAGATCAGATCCAATTAGCTCGGCATTGGAATCCTTGATGTCATATTCTTTGAGGTGCACAAGACCTTGGTTGGGAGGCATAGTTCTAAGGCAGCTTTAGTCTAGAGTCGGGCAGGATTGGAATATTGTAATTTCGAAGCTACGGTAAGCTGTTGAGTTCAGTGAGCACGTAGAGCTTGTGGCGAAGCAAGGAAGTGGATTGGTCAATCGTTTCCAAATCTGCTTCAGAGCTGCTCCACCTGTGAAACCTCTTAACGATTCTGCGTCGTCTCTCTGAGCACTTGAAGCATCAAATCGACAAATTTCACCTGGCGTCGAGCTCCTATGAATGAGATGAACCACACAGGCTCGTGGCTTGATGATTTTGTTACTCGGGCATCATCACTGACGTAGCAGCTGTCTGCGTGCAGGCCATGTGCAGAGAGCTTAACGCGCAAAGATCCTATGGATGGTCTTGCATATGGAGAGCAACATGATGATGATTAATCTGAAGACCTAGTAGATATCTGATGAGGCTCATCGTTGCCAGAGGTCAAGCTTAGTCAAAGTGGAGACATGAAAAGTCGACCAAAGGGCGTCCGGCCCGCGTACACTTGCTATTTACGGCAACTAGTCTTTGGCTTGGTACTAAAAGCCTTTCTGCTCACCACGGAGTCATTCTCTGACAATAACATGGTCGGATGAAATTTGCTGTGCGAGCAAAGTAGACACCGAGGGCATAGAATTCATAGTACGATTTCTGAGGCAATGGCAACGACCGCGCCGATCGAGCTCAATGAGCGAACACCGAACATATCCAGCGCGACATCAGTCAGGACAAATGCAAGCAATCACGGTTCAGAGGAGCACTTATCGCGCGCCGTAACTGCTCAAGCAATCGATGCGACAATTCCAGATGGAGGCTATGGCTGGGTTGTGGTCACGGCCTGTGCCGTGGTTTCATTCTGGTATACTGGAGTATCTTACAGTTGGGGAGTTCTGCAGAAGGAACTTGTGCAACAAGAAGTCGGATCAGCTTCGACCTTGAGCTTCGTTGGTGGATTGACACCAACTTGCATTGCCATTTTCGCTATCATGAACGCACGATTGGTCACCTCAATAGGATCAAGATGGACAGGCCTTCTCGGCGTCATATTCGTTGGCTCGGGACAAGTCCTGGCAAGCTTCAAGCCAACGAGTCTTGCAAGTCTCTTCATTTGTGTAGGAGTCATCACGGGTGTCGGTTGCAGGTGAGTAACATGGGAGGGAAGATCGTGGAGAACAAGGCTTACGCGAGATAGTCTATCATTCATGACGATCTCAGTGCTGCCAGCACAGTACTTCCTAAGAAGACGCGGACTAGCCAATGGCATCGTCTATGCCGGCGGCGGACTAGGCGGCACAGTCATCTCACTGGCCTTCGAGCGCCTCATCGAGCAGACCAACATTGCTTGGACATTTCGCATTGTGGGACTGATCGCTCTAGCCACTGGATTGCCGGCAGCATACTTCATCAGAGACAGGACTTCAGCCAATAGACGTGACTTTGTGGACTGGTCGCTCTTCAAGGATCTCAAATTCGTCTACATGTTCTTAACAGGCGTCATTGCCACGTTCCCACTCTTTGTTCCGCCGTTCTTCATACCGTTGTACGCCAGCTCGGTAGGACTCTCGGCTTCTGTTGGCGCTGCTCTAGTAGCTGGCTTCAATCTAGCGTCAGCCGTCGGTCGGATCGGCTTCGGGTTGATTTGCGACTCTGTTGGGCCTGTCCATGCGCTGTTCATCAGCCTCTTCTTGAGCGCCGTCAGCATGCTTGCGATCTGGCCAGTCTCACAAGACCTTGGTCCGCTCACGCTGTTCGTTATCATCGGTGGAGCGGCAAATGGTGGCTTTTTCGCAACGATTCCCACAGCGGTTGGTAGCGTCTTTGGCACCATGAAGGTGACCGTGGCGATGGGCATGATTGCCACAGGCTGGGCTGGCGGATACCTGATGGGCGGCCCGATCGCCGGTTATCTACTCGCAGCATTTGGCGGTGAGGAAGCAGGTTTCCAAGCCTATCGTCCTGCCATGTACTATTCGGGTGCGATGTCGCTTCTTGCTGCGGTCTTTGTTTGCATGCTGCGCTTCCGCATTGACCGGAAGTTCAAGACCAAAATCTGAGCATCCTCACGGAGCATCTGGTACCCATGCGCCATCCATTGGCTGAGTCCATTGAAGCAGATCGTACTCCATGTTTGGGTCCTGGCCGGTGTAGGCCTCCTCCCATTGACCGAGATCACCAGGGCTGGAATCTTGCCAGAGCTCTCCCAGCGTCGCATTGTTGACCTGCGGAAAGCTAGGCATCGATGGATCCAGATGCGGATTGAGTGTGACATCCACCGCGCCAGGAGTGAACAGATCAGGCAGCTTCGTACCCATTGGTGTAACAATGCGCGATCGGACTTGCAGCAAGAGTTGGATCCGAGATGTCATGTTGCTGTTACCACGACTGACGATAGAGTTCAGCATTCTCAATGCCGAGTCCATCATCCTGTAATCTTGCTCGCTGCAGGGGAATGCAACACAAACTAAGACGAGAACAAGTGCAGCAGAAAAGCAATGTTCGCCATCCATGTAGCCGTATGTAGCAAACAAGTTCTTCTGCGCTGCAATCGTTATCATCCGGATCGTGTCTTGCGCGGCTGAGATACACGTTTCGATAGCGCTGATTGTTGGAGATGAGAGATCGTGTCTCCAGTCCTTCGATCGCTGTTCCACGGTCCACTTCATCCTGCGCTCCACGATTAAGAACAGAAGTGGTCGTACGGTCATGTTGATGCACTGATAGTAATGCAAGAATGTGGAGACCGACTCTCTGGTGAAGTCAAGCTTGTCGATATTGAAGTGCAGTTCTGGGGGCAGACTACTATTCCAAGCAGAGAGCGACGCTAGAATGCTTTGCACAGACGCCATCAAGCCTGAACCAGTTTTGCTATTCGTCCGATATACTTCTCGCATGATGCGTGTCAGGATCCTTGAGAGCTCGGTGTATGTTCTGAGGACAATCCATGGGCCGTATTGTAGCTCGTTCGGCAGACGGCATGGCGGGCCCACGCCAATATCCTCGTCTTGAACCATGATGGGATTGCCACTCTTGATGGTGAGAATTCGATCCATGGAGTAAACACTCCACCAGACTCTTCTTCGCCGTTCTTTTTGCACCTCATCAAGCTGAGAACTTCGTACCTCTTGGTGCAATGCGAGCGCAATCGCCATGCGCAGTGCTGTACCAACATACAAGAATGCTGCGTCCCTCTCACCAAGGTTTTGCATGTAGTAACCTACGAGAGCAAGCGTCTCCACGAACAGAAGAGAGCTCTCTTCATGAATACTCGGTAGGTATTGCACTGCATGACAGAAAAGCTCGAAGCCTGGTGGACCATCGAATGAGTTCCATTCATTGACGGAATACAGCTGCCCGAAAGCCAGAATGGTCAGCACCTTCGTGTATGCCAGACATGCTTCGGAGTCTGACAGATTCGGCGGTCCGCAGTATGCACTGATAAGCTCCGACTCGAACCATTCTGGCGTCGAGAAGGAGAAGATTGTGCCGATGTATGAATAGTGAGCGGAATACCACCGCTTCGCGATTGGCAAAGGCGGCAGCCTCAATGGAAGAGCTGATGGCTGTTTATTGACTCGCAAAGCCTCTCGATTGTACGAAAACGGTTCGCATTCGACTTCGAAGTGGTTGATCCCCTGCACGCCGGCAATCGTGCTCAGTCTTCGCGTGAAAGCAGTCGGTGCGGCGCCTGAAAAGTACCCTACGATGCTGTCACTTTCAATGTTTGCCGTTGAGCAAAACAAAAACTCACGTGTTCGCAAATTACCACTTGGATCGAAAGATAGCTCTGAAAAGTCTTGCAGAACGCCACTGACCTCCAAATCCGGGTCGGGAACTGCTACGGACGTGCCTATGGCCTCTTCGATAGGGTCGAGCGGAACCCAATCTTGAACAGCACTTGTCCCAGTGATCACCGCGGATTCTAGTAAAGATCAGTTCGCATTCAAGTTCAAATCTTGGGGCTTTCAACCTTCAAGCTCCTGTACACGAGCTTCCAAGCTTCTCAAATAGCTCTCAGAAATGGTGATCTTGCGACCTGCAGGATAGATGCAGTCAAGATTGTTCTCTCGACATCGAGCACATTTAGGAAGCTCTTTTGTACAGAACGATCGACGATTCCGACACCTCTCACAACTACCAGGAGTCCGTCAGACTACGTCTTCCACAATCACTACTGTTCGCTGAACTTACGCAACGGGTCTCAGACCGGCAGCCCTATCACCGCTGGGGTCGATGTTCAAAGTCTCTGGCATGATCTCTGGTGTTACGCCAATGAGAGCGCTCTAGAACTGGGCGAATGCAATTTGAGTCGCCGGTATCAGTGGTCAGGAAGTCGCGATGGAGCTTCTCACGGTGGCAAGCGCGAGGTCAAATACATCTTTGACAAGAGAAGATCACTACGCAGCCTTGCTATTGATCGGCATCTCAGATGCATAGACGAGTCTGAGCCTTGCCGCCTTTCTTGCAGATTGTCGTCGAGTTGAGAGGACCTGCAGGTGGAGTAAGACGATCAGATCGTAGGCTGTTAGTGTCGAGTGGAGGTCCCAATATCGTCGCGTGTCGACTCCGATCCACAAATCGTCTGCCCTCTCTCAGCTTCACTTTGCGGCCCCCGGTCCACAAACGGATCAGCAAGATCGGGCTCTAAAGCCATCTCCAGATGGCTGATCAAGTCTTGTGAAAGCACGGCTCGCGAGATGATGGGACGAGCGTTACCTCCACGCCAGCACTCATACTGTAGAGGGGCGCAATGAAGGCAGTCATTGACGTGCCGCCCAGCGAAATGCAACGAGAGCAGGATTTGCATCCTCAAGGCCCGATGTTGCGCAGCACCAGAGATCGCTACAGAACGACGGCGAGCTGACGGTACTCAAGTGGGCGAATGAAGATCACGTGACACAACCCCAACTCGCAGAGGATGTGGAACTGCCAGAAAACATCTGGGACACTTTGCCTCGAGCAACAATCCTGCTGACTAACTTCAGCCAGATCTATCATACATCTTTGTGGGCCACGAGGTTCTCATCCGAGTCCATGCCTCGCAGGCACCCGAGCCTAAACCATATCGATCCAGCACTTGAATAGAAATTGGATCAAATCCAGCCATGAAACTGTGCACAAATGCAGCAACAAGCAGTTCGATGAATCAATCGAACATGGAGATATAAAAGATTGTTTGCGAGTCTGCTGTGCTCTATGTGCGCTGCTTTGGTCTGGTTCGCAACGCAGTGCTATGCCAATCCACGGAACTTGAAAGCCAAAACAGGCCAGCTACCATCCAAGAAAGTCAAGATGATGCTCGTGACTTTGCACGCGCGAACAGCGGCTCGAAGCCAAAGTTTGAAGCACTTTGAGCATGTGTGGCTGCTCCTTCTTCAACTTACTCGCAGAACAATTTCCAGGAATAATCAGCAACGTAATCGACATCCTCGACTTCATCTTTGTCGACACATCCATAGTCATTCACACGACACTCATCGAGATCAGAAAAAATATTCTTACGCGTCTTGCTGAGATCTACCGCAGCATTCTCAAGCGCTGGAACACCTCCAAGATGGAGCTGAACGAGTATAACTACGTTGCCGAACGGCATGCATCACAGACCACGACTGAACGACACGCTTCGCAAACAACGACGGCTGTGCAGTCAGAGGAGAGTCGGAAAGCGTCACGAGCTACGGTAACAGCCGATACAGAAGACGCACAAGGAAGAGCATGGACATGGCGTGTTATAGTCATGACACTACTTGTCAGTGTGGGAGGCATGATATTCGGCTATGGCGGTATTGGAACGGTGGGCGGCTTCTTGGCGATGCAGGACTATAACGAGCGATTCGGCACGCTGAGGCCGAGCGGACACTACACACTTGGAGATACACGGACTGGCTTCATCGTTGGCTTTCTCATGATCGGCGCACTTATGGGCTCACTGGTTGCTGGGCCTATCGCGGATAAGATCGGTCGCAAGAAAAGTATTTCGTTATGGTCCGCATTCTATATGCTTGGAGCCATCATCGAGATCACATCCATGACGGCGTATCCGCAAATCGTAGTCGGTCGTACCATCGAGGGCATTGGTATTGGTGGTCTCTCGATCCTGGTTCCAATGTACCAGAGTGAGTGCACGCCCAAGCAAGTCCGCGGTGTCATCATCAGCATGTACCAGCTCTTCATCACACTCGGCATTCTCCTTGCGTCTTGCGTCAATCTTGGCACGAAGAACATCGATGGCTCTGCATCATGGCGCATCACGATCGGTATTGGTATGCTTTGGCCTCTTATCCTGGGCATCGGCATTCAGTTTCTCGATGAGTCACCACGATGGGCAATTCGAAGCGGCAGAGCAGATTTAGCTGAGGGCATGCTGAGGAAGATGTACAGCTCGGAGGCAGAAGTCCGCCGCGAACTCGATGAGATGGAGGTCGCTGTTCTGGACGAGTCCCAGCAAAAAGAGGCCACGGTCATGGGTATCTTCAGAGAGCGCACTATTCTGCAACGATTTCTGATTGGCATGGTGCTGCAGATGATGCAGCAGCTTACCGGCATCAACTACTTCTTCTACTTTGGCACGATCCTGTTTGGCAAGCTGCATGTTGGAGACAGCTTCGTCACAGCCGTCATTCTTGGTGCTGTGAACTTCGTCGCTACTTTCGGCGGACTCTACATCGCGAAACGTTTCGGTCATCGTGAAGCTCTCATCATTGGCGGGGCTTGGATTGGCGTTTGTCTCATGGTAAGTCATATGCACACGGATCGTTCTGCTAGGCCTTCTAAGTCGAGTGATCAGCTCTTTGCCTTCTTCGGCCAATACTGCGTCGCGCGCCCCGGCATCATCTCCTCCGCCTCCGCCGGCAAAGCCATGGTCGTCTTCGCCTGCTTCGCCATCGTCGGTTTCGCCACAACGTGGGGTCCACTCGCCTGGGTCGTCTGCGCGGAGATCTTTCCGTCCCGTTGGAAGGCTTTGGGCATGGGCACCGCGACCGCTACGAACTGGACATTCAATTTCCTAATCGGCTTCTTCACCAAGGCGATCACGGCGAAGATTGCATACGGGCTTGGCTGGGTGTTTGCGGGCAGTATTCTTGTTGGTGCTGCTTTTGTCTTTTTCTTTGTGCATGAGACGCAGGGCAAGGGCCTGGAGGAGATTGACCGGGAAATTCTGGAGGGGAAGGCGCCGTGGAACAGCAAGAAGGGCAGGTAAAGTCCAGTATCGCTATCTCAGTCCATCTTGATGCAGTCGCTGCTTTATAAATTTGCTCTCCGAAGAAGGTATCTGTCATACGCTCAGCATGGCAGATGATATGGTCCTCATAGAACAAAACCACAGTCGCATTGCTTGCAGGGGCTCTGATCAGTTCTTCATTAAATCGAGTTCTGCTTTTGTGCTGCTGGCATGCCACAACACTATCCAAGAATACGGCACGATCCTCAGCACAATGTTGCGCAAATGATACATGATGGCATTCTTGGGGATGTACATTGCCGCCATGTTGCGGCTGCGTCCCTGGAGCCTCTCAACGATAGGACGCAGCTTTTTCTCGTGCTGCAATAGAGCTTGGGACACGTCCGTATTTGACTTGAGCTCTTTTCCCAAGATTTCAGCAGAGGCCAAAGCCATTCCAGCCCCTTGACCCGACATCAGTGTCAAGCAATGAGCTGAATCGCCAAATAACAGCATTCGGCCTTTTGACCATTTGGGCAAGTTCACCATGGTCAAGCTGTCAATGAGTGGTACGCAGCCAGCCTCTTCTGCGACCCCTAAGACATCTGTCACTAGCTTCGTACTTGAGTTGGTGATGCTGCGGACTTGGGCGAATCGCACATGGCGCTCCTTTGGGGTGCTGCCACATTCTTGCCAGATGTGCAGAGCGGCGACCCTGTTGTTTCGCAAGGTGTAGAGAACATCAAGATGGCCCAGTGCGTTGAAAGATACACAGTCCGACTCCAGCTTGATATCGCCTTCGGCATCGTATACGGCTTAGTTGTAGCCAAGATCCTCCAGGCAATCGTCTGCACCCCAGAATCGCTCACGGATGGCAGAGCGCAGACCGTCAGCTCCGACAAGCAAGTCTGCTTCGATGTCTTCGCCACTGGCTAAAGCGGCCGTGATCTTGTTCTCCTTCTCGACAATATCCTTCACAGTTGCGCCATGGCGAATAGTCGCTGTTTCGGGTAGAGCGTCGGTCAAAACACGCGCGAGATCGTCACGACAAATGGCCAGCGCATCGATGCCTCCGTGCACGTCTTTGTACCAAAGCCTCAAGAGCTCGCGGCCCCGATTGTCCTTGATCACATTCTCCTCAAACTTGTAGGAGACCGCTTCCAGCTTGTCGTACAGACCCATGTGTCTGACTGCTTCGAGTCCAAGACCAGAAATGCTGACAACGTAGCCGCCGCCGCGTGGCTCACTCGCCCTCTCAATGATGGTGGAAGTCCAGCCAGCTTTGTCGAGCCACCAGGCCAAAGACAGACCTGAGATTCCACCACCAACGATCAAAGCTTTGGGTTTTGCTGTGGCCATAAGGTTGAACAGTGATGTATCGAATATCCGTATCTGGAAGGAGATTTGGGTTTGCTGAGACTGATGTAGAATAACGCGCTGCTTTTGTGAGAGAAGTACCTGATCTACGCTTTTGATTTTGTACGTAACGCTGCGAGGCTCGAGCCGTCAGATCAGCAGGTCAAGGCTCAGATGGTATTTGACATCGTATGAGGTGCATGCGCTCGACATGCCAGCCCAAAGCACCAACGCGAGAAAATCTCCTCGGCAAGCGACCAAAGCACGACTTGCCAAAGAGTTCAGCCACATTCTCGTGTCCGGCAGGTGGGCTGATGAACAGTCGAAGTTGGCCTCCAAGGTCTTTGGTTTCGAGTTCGGCAAGCGGTAGTCTTCCGAGATTCCGATGCTCTAGTGCCAATCGAGGTGCGCTAGTGGCAGCACTGCTGCTTGACTATTGGCTGCCCTGGCGAGCTGATCTTATCTGATCCATCAATACGAGGTGTGGGACTGTCCAGACTTCAGTCCCATATCCGATGACCTTGAAAGGGTCTGCACCCTGATGGTCCCTTCCATTGTCGATCAAGAGTCACAAAGTCGGCCGGGCGTGAAGCTTGATCGTGGGAATGGCGTCGACCACACCTCCGCACACCAGTACATTGTGTTATACTCCTTTATATCGACGCTCGATCTACCATGTTCAATGCTTGTGACATGGTCGAAGCGTGACGTTCGCAAGTGCTTGCATTCTCTTCCGTCCTTCGGACAATGCATGGCCTACGGGCAGCATGCATGGCTGTCCACTTAGGTTCTTCTCCACTGTCACAGAAATATCGTTGTCAACTAGCATTAAGTCCAGACGAGCTATCTCCTGGAAGGGTGCGCGATGAATGGTCTGATGCGGCAGCATTCTTCCTCGCATATGAATGATTGGCTCATTCCAAGAAGTACTTGATGGACATTGCACGCAGAAATGAGAATATACCTCCGGCTCTTCTGCTCGAAACAAGTCAAGCGTTTATCAGATTTTTGCCATAAACTGGCAAGGCAGTATAAGATAGAACTTCAACAAACTCCTCGTCTTTCACATCAGCCGCTCATCACATTCCCGTCTCCTGTTCTTGAGATCAGCTATGGTGTCCACGAACGAATCAAAACTTCCGAGCGAAGAGGATGGAAAGACCATTCAGCCCCATGAGCATGAGCTGAATAGCGAACGCATCACCCAACGTGGACTGCGAGAAGCACAAGCTGTCAAGCTCGTGATATCCAAGCGCGGCCTCTTTGCCGTATTCGCATGGTAACAAGATCGAATCCCACGCCCATCCGAGCTGCAATGCTGACGTCTCCCAACTAGCATCCTCCTGACCACGTTTTGCGCCGCACTCCAGATCCAGACCATGTACAGCACGCTGCCATACGTCTACAGCAGTTTCAGCGCGCACTCCCTAATCCCAACAACCAGCATCGTCTCGAGCGTCGTCGCAGCCGTATTCCGGCTCCCGCTATCCCGAATCCTAGACCTCTGGGGCCGAGCAGAAGGCTTCGCCGTCGTCATTTTCATCTACACCATCGGGCTGGTCATGATGTCGGCTTGCCAGGGTGTCGTCACCTACGCCGCTGCGTCTGTGTTCGTGTACACCGGGTACGATGGCATGTTCTACATCTTGTACGTCATCATCGCGGATAACTTCAGCCTCAAGAATCGAGGGTTCATGTTTGGCTTGTATAATCTGCCTTATCTGGTTACTACTTGGGTTGGTGCTCCTGTGGCGGAAGAGTTCCTCGCTGGACCGGGCTGGAGGTGGTCGTATGGGACGTTCGCGATCGCTCTGCCCATCACGGCGGTTCCTCTTGTGGTTCTCCTGCTCTGGAACTATCGGTCGGCCAGGAAGAACGGTGAGATTCCGCCAACGGACGGGCAAAGGAATACATGGGAGTCAATACAGCATTACGCTGTTGAGTTCGACTGTAAGAGATCAGCACTTCCCAGATTAGTGTTGCCTTGCTAACAGCTCGCCCCAGTCATTGGCCTTCTGCTGATCGCCTCCGCCTTTTCCCTCTTCCTGCTCCCGTTTAGTCTATGGACGAACCAAGCAAAAGGGTGGAGATCGCCCATGATCATCTGCATGATGGTCTTCAGTGGTGTTGCATTCGCGTCTTTCGCAGTCTGGGAGAAGTACCTCGCGCCCAAGACGTTCTTCCCTTGGAAGCTGATGAGAGACCGGACCATCATCGGTGGCAGCGTCGCCTCGGCCAACACCTATCTCATGTATTACATCTGGTACTCGTACTTCACCTCATATCTACAAGTCGTGCAGGGCCTGTCCATCACGCATGCCGGGTACGTACTCAACATCCACAGCGTTGGCTGGGTCGTGGCAGGCGTCGT